>JAOYSI010002009.1:0-16498 GCA_025775065.1 Hiodon alosoides
CCCCCCCCCCCCCACACACATATCTACACCCAGCCACAGTCCGACACAGAGATAGAGAGAGAGAGAGAGAGAGAGAGAGAGAGAGAGAGAGAGAGAGAGAGAGAGAGAGAACGTTTAAATCCGGCACAGGCATGATGTCCTACATTAAGCAGCCTCATTACGCCGTGAACGGGTTAACTCTGTCTGGCCCGGGCATGGACCTGCTACACTCCGCTGTTGGCTACCCGAGTAAGTATTGTTGATTCTGATGAATTATCGATTATACCTGACCGTTATCTACACCTGAACTAGTATTCGGGATTGTATTTACGTTTCAATTGATTGCTCCAGTTCAAAGTTATCGACATTACATAGAAAGCCGGAAAGCAAGCTATCATTGTTTAATTTGAATTTAATTTGTTCGATTTACATGTATGGTTTTTGCTTACAAAGTTGTGCGTGGATGCAGTGTGCGGAAATGGACTAGTAACTTATATCTTGTGAACTCTCTGGGTAAAGGATTGTATGTGGACCAAAACGATCGATGGTCTTGAAAAAAGACATGTGAAAACCGGGCTCTTGTCCGAGCATTAATGCTATGTGAACATTAAAATTCTTGCAAGTTTTTCCTGACACTTTGGCAGTGCAGTTACCACGATAGTTGCCTAATGCTGGACATTAAACTTGACATTGAAAGATAAAAATGGGAACGTAAGCTCATATAGTTAATTTCATGGCCTTTCCGATGCGTGATCGTCATCAATTGCAACAGTTGTTTTCTAATGACACAGCCTTTGAATTAAGCATTTGCGGTTGTGTGCTTATGACTCTAGGAGAGGGTAAAAATCAGTAGGGGTTCTCAAAGTTATTTTGGTTGTCCTCGCTTTGCGTAAAGTCTGCGGACTGGATTTGAATCACTTGAAAAATCATTCACTTGCACAGTAATAAAATCGAGAAAACGAAACTACAATTGCTAAACTTATTTTGTTGTTTATCAGTTAAACGTTATCAGTTTTCAGCCTAAAAAACACAAAAATGTTTATTTAGAACAGTGTTTTTATTTTAACACACGAGGGACTTCTATCTGAAACGTTTTATAGAAAAACTCCGTTGTATATTTTTGTGTTTTAAAAATAATATAGGCTGAACACTGTTTTTTTTATTTATTTTATTTTTTTTACAGTATACGGATTAATTATCATACATATATACATATATCATACACATATTATATATATATATATATATATATATTTTTTTTTTACTATAAATTATAGATATAGATTATAGATTCCGAATCACTTAGTGGTCAGTCATGTATTACTTTTTTTTAAATAATAGCATGCATAATGGCATATATAAAAGAATAATAATCGCTACAAATGCAGTGTTATGTACTGTAAACACTTTGAAAACAAAAACGTTTTTGATTACTATTAAAGAAGTCTTATTTATATTATATATTATATTATTATTTATAAAAATACATTTTGATACTTTGAAAAGCATATATATTTTGAAGTTAAAATTGGGTATACAAAAGAATAAAAAAGAGAAAATTGTTAAATTCCACGTAGAAATACCTACCTCTTTGCTCTTTGTTTAATTTTCGGACTATATATTCTTGAAGTTAATGTGAAAATTTCGATTCAAAATTTAACCTAAATAGTTTCTAAAGAGGTTTAATCTTTTATTTTTTCCCTACATTTATTGGGCTTATAATGACACGAAAGCAAAAGGGAAAATAATTGTAGATTGTTGCCTCTCCTCTTTCACTATTAAAAGGAAATAGTTCGATCCAGTTCTTATAGCTAAAAAATCTTTTCCCCGTCGTTGTTCACCCCCGCAGGTAGAAAACGTACGGCAACCTTAGTTAAACAAAAGAATATCTACAATGCTGCCCCAATACGATTTTTTTTAAATTCCGAGGCGAGCTCTTCTTTCAACTTAACACATAATACCAACGCAAAAAATAATTCCGGTAGGTTACGGAAGTATTTTCGATACAGTTATTTACAGCGCTTATTTTATTTAGAATGTTTTGAAAAGTCTTCTACAATATTGGATTTTTCATTAGCTATTAAGATACTGAAACGGTGATTTTTCCGTTTGTATTTTACTATTTGTAAATAGTGATGCAAAACTCCAAAGCTGTTTTATTTAAGTTACTATTGCGGTTACAGTCTTTTTTTGTTTACATAGAAAACGGTTTTTGTATAACTATTAATCGCAACCAATTATTAGTGCTTTTACTGTGGCAAGTAGCAGCGCTAATTTAGTCTTTAAATGTGCTTATGCTGCCATTATGGCCTCAGGAGGAGGCAGCCATTTGGTCTGATACAGTAGCTTCCCCCACTACTTGTTATAGACCCTTCTATATTTTACATTATCTTTACTTAGAGGGAGCCATTGGCATTGCTTACAATTTTTACACATTTGCCAATATATACACTTGGGTTTTCAAGGGTAGAATACAACATCATGCCCCCTCCTGGAATTTAAAACAGTGACCCCCTAATCTCCATGCCACTTACTGCCCTGTGACAGCCATGTAACTGGAGCATCAGAAAGAGGAAAACCACCAGACTTGGCTTGTTCCTTTATGTGTATCAGATACCCCTCGGAAGCAGCGCCGAGAGAGAACCACATTCACCCGCGCTCAGCTGGACATCCTGGAGGCGCTGTTTGCCAAGACGCGCTACCCTGATATCTTCATGAGGGAGGAGGTGGCTCTAAAAATCAACCTGCCAGAGTCCCGTGTGCAGGTGAGGAGGGGAGGGTTTAGTGCTTTTTAAACCAGGGCTACTCTGTATCTCAGCTCATGCTATTATACTCTGGATTAAGGGCTGTTTGCTGGATTCAATGGTATCCCAAAACATGCAGATTTGCTTTTACCTCAGAGCAGCCCATCATTATCACCGAGTTTTAGAGATTTTAATGTGATGCTCCTCACCTCTTCCTACAGGTGTGGTTTAAGAACCGCCGCGCCAAGTGCCGCCAACAGCAGCAGCAGAGCAGTGGTCAGTCCAAGCCCCGCCCACCCAAGAAGAAGGCCTCCCCAGCTCGGGAGGCCAGTTCTGAGCCCAGCGCCAACACCAATGGGCCCTACAGTCCGGCACCCCCACCTCCGGGTACCGCCATCACCCCCAGCTCCAGCAGCGCCAGCGCCACGGTGTCTATCTGGAGCCCTGCCTCAATCTCCCCACTGCCAGACCCACTGTCTGCCTCCACCACGCCCTGCATGCAGCGCTCCACTGCCTACCCCATGACCTACACCCAGGCCCCGGCCTATACCCAGAGCTATGCTGGCTCTTCCTCTTACTTTACCGGTCTGGACTGCAGCTCTTACCTTTCACCCATGCACCCGCAGTTGTCTGCCACCGGTGGCGCCCTTAGCCCCATTACTGCCTCCTCCATGGGAGGGCCACTTAGCCAGTCCCCAGCCTCCCTGTCCTCGCAGGGCTACACCGCTGCCTCGCTGGGCTTTGGTGCAGTCGACTGCCTGGACTACAAGGACCAAGCTGCCTCCTGGAAACTCAACTTCAACGCAGCAGACTGCCTGGACTACAAAGACCAGAACTCCTGGAAGTTCCAGGTCTTGTAAAGAAGGGGTGTTAAAGGAAGGGAGCAGGTGTGGGAATAGAGAAGAGAAGAGCAAAATTTCTGAAAAAACTTTGAAAACCTGCAATGGTTTATCAAATAATTCAGTCCAAGAACATCATAGACTGAGTAAAATGTTCTTTAAATGTATTAAATGCATAATTAATGTGTTTAAAATCAGATGTTTGATTTTTAATTCTTAGTGAAAAATAGGGAGAAGTTAATTTGTGCAAACTGATAACCTTTTACACATTTTTGGAGAAATTCACAGTTGACCACAAATGTTCGGGTTGCGTATCTTGATTCTGTATAACAGATGAAAACTTAACGCAAGTTTACACAAACAAGATCCATAGGAACAAAGAGACTTTTCAAAAAGACAAAATTTTAGAAAGTCTTTAGGAAACAATTACAAACCTTTAAAACATAGAATTTTAATGGAAAGGCATTTTATTGATTTTGATAAATAATTATTTGAACATTATAAAGGGTAAAATTTGTTAACGAAATCTTAGTGTTTCAGGGATAACCAGAACTGAGGAAGTGGGGGTTTTTTTAACCAAATTATCCTTGATTTGTAACAGTATTTAAAAAAAACAGTAATGATAACTTAAACTTAAAAATAATAATTGGGAAATTTATTGATCTTGACTAGTAAGTCAATTCAAAACATATTTCTCATGAAAAATCCAATGAACACTGAAAATGCTTGTTCTAACTGTGTAAAATCATTCGTAAGATGAAATGCTAATCTTGTATTTATAGTTGAATATGCATTTACAGTAGATATATAATGTGTGACTGAAGCGAGGTGTAAGGCTGAGATTAATTTGTTAAAATTACCCCATTATAATGATATACTCTGTAGGGGGAGCTCATCATTTCTCATGACTTAAATCTTTGCTTTTTGATATTTTATTATCGTCAGATTCCCTTCCTTTTTTCGATGTTTTCTGTTATATTCTTGTAATGAAGCTGCTTTTCAAAATCATGATCAGTGATATGTCAATCAAATAGGCACGTGAGAGCTGCAGTGCTCAGGGCAATGGCCTGCAGACGTCTCATCCTTCTGTGTGTCTCCTAATGGCAAGACTTACGTAGCCATGACCAATCCATTCTGGGATAAATGGATGCTTCAAAAATGCAACTTCGTTAATCCTATCCCATTATGTATTTCAGGACTTTCAGCCAGCCATGACTTAAATACTCAGCTGACCTGTAATGACTTAATAAACCCTGCTGCCGAATACTGTTGTTATGAACTTGTTAGAGGAAAGACTAGAGAAAGATCAAAAGGGGAGAGTTATGGTGAAAAAAAGCCCTAGTGGCTTTTGTCAGTAACAACCTGCAATTTAATAAGTAAGGGGTACCGTTATATGTTAACGTATTATTTAATCTCTTTTTTAGACTTTAACATTTTGTGTTACTTTAAAATTGTGAGTAATTTGGAGTAAAAATGTGGTAATTTGTTTGAATTAAATATTTTCATTATTATTACTGTCTATCGCTATTATAATACTATTAATTACTATCATTCATTTTATTCTTATTTTGTTTTTTTTTTGTTTCGTTTTGTAAATATTAAACTCTACTTGAAAATGCAATCATGTCTGGTACCAACAATATGTTACACAGGCACAACACGTTACTGAATATCTATTTCTTAATGTCTAGAAGACTGCCAACTTTTTATTTTTTCAGATTTCTAATCTTCATTTCTGAACTGTTTTTCCAACTCAGGGGTTTAAACAATAAAGATAGCGATGCTAGGTATCAACACTGTGTATGGCTATTACTCATTTAGGTTTAACCATAACACACCCTCACTGATATTGTTTTTGATGAGAATAACGACATGTGCATCAACCACAGCCATGCCCATGGCTTTATTTCTTTCCAACAGTTGAATATGATAGTTATAATGATATGCTGAGAAATTAAATAACTATAGAAAAAACTTTGATGTTGTTCTGTTTGATGCTTTTAAAGCAACTGGGACATACCAGTAAAAAAGGTTGATATTAACACGAAGAGGAAAAAATACCAACAATCCCTCATGACAAAATGACTAAAATTATACACTAAACCATTGCTCTAAATGCTACAAAACAACCATTCAGAACACACATATTTTGAATATCTATCACAATATCCCAGGAATAAACCAAATAAAATATGTGAGCTAAAGCAACAATCAGTGACGTAACATATTAAATATTAGAATGATAATGTCCTTAAAGAATAATAAAAACAGAACTGCAGTTCTTGTTCTGACCCTATCTGTGAGTTATGTGTGAGTCTCTTCCATACTGCACAGAACAGAAGATGCAGTGGATGGAGGATTTTAAAAAAGCATTCCCATTTAGTGTCTAAATTTGCAGGCCTGCTATTGTTATTGCCACACTAAATATTACGTAAGATTTTGTCTTTTATGCTTATCTACTGAAAGCATCATTCAAAATAAAAAAAAATTCAAAAAATTTCATTTTTATGTTAAATCATGCAGGGATTGGAGGAAAGATTGAACGTCACCATGCAGCAAAAAAGAAAAATGTAGTATATTTTTTACAAAAAATTTATTATATATCATATTGATAAAATATTACTTAAAGGAGCTTTGCATAACCCTTAAGAACTATTTTTATTTAGTACAGCTACAGTGGTTCTCAAACTATGGGGTGCCTCCCTCCCCAGGGCAGAATATCCATTAGGGGGCGAAGACAAAACATGTGCATGTGTCCAGCATTTAAAATAATTTTATATTTATAATAATTATTAATTATTAATTCATAATCTTTCCTAATAAACCACGATCCATTGTTGCAATAAATAATCAGTCACACAGGATTTTAAGTCGGGTGGGGTTTCTAAAAACTAAGATCAAATACATTAACATACAACAATATTTGCACAAATCTGAGGCTGGGTGATACATGCACATTTTGTCTTGAGCCCCTAATGCAGATTCTGCCCTGGGGAGGGCACCCCATAGTTTGAGAACCACTGTAGCACAATAGATGTGCTGAATAAAAAAAGTTCTTACGTGTTATGCAAAGCTCCTTGTATTAAGCAATATTTTATCAATTTGATATATAATACATTTTTTTTGTATGAATATTCTACATTGGTTTTTCTTTTTTGCTGCATGGTGACGTTCAATCTATCCTCCAATTCCTGCATGATTTAACATAAAAATTTTATTTGTGATACTTTGTGCAGATAAAAGCCAAAAATCTTATTTAATATTTGGTGTGGTAATAACGATGACAGGCCTGCACTTTTAGGCACTAAATGGGAATGTTGTTTTTTTAAATCCTCTTTTCTGCATCTTCTGCTCTGTGCAGTTAGGCAGAGAAACACACATAGCTCACAGACAGGGTCAGAACAAGAACAACGGCAGTTCTGTTTTTATTAATTCTGTAAGAACGTCACTTATCACTCATTGGGTCATTGACTGTAGGTTTAGCTCACATGTTTTTTATTGGTTTACTCCTGGGAAATAGTGATAGATATTTAAAGTATGTGTGTGTTCTGAATGCAGGTTTTGTAGCATTTAGAGCAATGGTTTAGTGTATAATTTTAGTCAATTCATCATGAGGGATTGTTGGTATTGTTTCCTCTTCGTGTTAATATCAACCTTTTTTACTGGCATGAACCAGTCGCTTCAAAAGCATCAAACAGTTTGATTATAATTCTTTAATTTCTTAGCATATCATTATAACTATCATATTCAACTGTTTGAAAGAAATAATTTTTATAGCTATTTTTATAATTTTTTTTTACCTGGGCACATGGTTTTTGGTTTATGTCTCAGTGATTGTGGTTGATGGTTGTCTGTTCGTTGTCCCTCGTTTGAATGTTAATTGGTATTAATTAGCCCCTTGTTTACTGTTCAGATTCTTTGTGTGTCCGGTTGGTGTCCGGTTGCCCCTCGATTTACTGTTTCAATTTCCTTGTTCTGCTTTATACCTGTGATTCCTGTTTGTCAGTTGCCAGTTCACCTTGTCATGGCAAGCTTACCAGTGGGTCTTCTTGTGTACCTTTGGAGTGCCTTGTTTACTAGTGTTTCATGGTTTTAACTTCTGCCAGTTTTTGCCTGCTGATTTTTATACCTTTGGACTTCTAATACATTTTACCAACTACTGCTCTACTTGACCCCGAAACTGCCTGCCGATTTGGTGCTTTTGGATTCTGCTCTTTGTTACCGACATCATTACTAACCCTGTCCTGGACCTCTCTTTTGCCTGCTCCCCTCCGATTCTCTGATTACTTGTCTGCGCCTGGGTCTTCTGATTTCTGATAGTATGAACTGGCCACGATGGACCCAGCAGACTTCAACCAGGTGAGGACTGTTTTGGAGAGATAGGGCTCCATTCTGGGTAGGGATCAGCCCCAGTATGACTCTGTCCAGCAAGTGCTGAAGTCGCTGACTGCCAAGATGACAGCACAGATGCAGTGCTTTCAGCTGATGCACACCTCATCTCTGGTGACCAACATGTGCAAAAGACCCGCCCTCCTCCCCCGGAACGATCTGTTGGAAACCCTGAAACCTGGTCCTTCTTATTTCAGTGTTCCCTCGTGCTTGAGCTACAATAGTCCACTCTCTCAACGGAGAGAGTGGAGATTGGCATGTTATTACCCTGCTGTCATGTAAGAGAGTGGGGTACAGCAGTGTGGGAGGCCAACTCTTCCCTTTGTGCTGACTACTCTTCCTTCTTAAGGGAGATGTGTAAGGTTTTTGACTGCTCCACTCATGGCCGGGAGGCTGCCTGCCAGCTTCTCCAACTCCGTCAGGGACGACGTTCCATTGTCGAGTACGCCATAGAGTTTCAAACTCTTGCTGTACTTGCAGATGGGATTTGGCAGTTCAGTTGACATGTTCCGATTCCTGACTCTCTGACCCTTCACCCACTCCTTGCAGTCACATTCTTGTTTTGGGGTCAACAGAGATGCCTCTCTGGCTGCCCAGTGGAGTTTCCCTACTTCTGCCCGTCTGTCCCCTCTCTTGGCTAATGCGTTTAATGGGCAGAGACTCGTCTATATTACCCAAGTTCAGGTGCCTCTACTCATATCTGGCAATCATGGAGAGGAGATCGTTCTTTATGTTCTCGACTCCCCTCAGGTTCTGGTGGTATTGGGACACCCCTGACTGGTAAAGCACAATCCACACATTAATTAGATTAAAAATAAGGTCATCCCCACTGCCACTTGTCTGCCCAGTGCTTTATTTCACTCCCTGCTTTTTCCTCCCGAGTACCATGACCTTAAGAAATTTTTTTCCATGTCCCGGGTACCATTGTTCTGATGCGAGGTACCCTGCCCTCCCATGGCTGTCTCTACTCCTTGTCTGCTCCAGAGGTCGACGCCATGTCTAATTACATCAGTGACTCTTCTCCAGTGGGGGGCCGGGTTCTTTTGTGGACAAGAAGGATGGCTCCCTCCATCTGTGTATTGATTATCTGGGCCACAAAGCCATTTCAATCAAGAATAGTTACCTGTTGCCTCTCTGGGCATCAGCTTTTGAACTGCTGCAGGGGGTGCCCATCTTTTCTAAAATTGGATCTCCACAATGCATATCATCAGGTGTGGATCAGAGGGGGCTGAGTGGAAGACAGCCTTCAACACGCCGACCGGAAGCTTTGAATACTTGGGTTCTTGCCTTTTGGGTAGACTAATGCCCCCGCTGTCTTTCAGAACCTGGTGAATAACAACTTGCATGATATGATAAACCAGTTTTTCTTTGTCTACCTGGATGACATTCTAATCCTCTCCATATTTCCTCAGGAACATGTGCGGCACATCTGAGAAGTCCTAGAAGAGCAGTACCAACTGTGAGATTCAGTGCTTCTTTGGCTCTTCTGATTTTTATCGACTGTTCATTTGAGACTACAGCAAGATCGCCGAGCCCCTCACTGCCCTCAAGTTGCTGGAGCCTTTAGGAAGATTCAGTTCACTACCGCCCCCATCCTGACTCTTCCTGATCCTGGCCAGCAGTTCCTTGTGGGTGTTAGGGCAGTTTTGTGCTCTCCTACAGACCCAAGTTCACGAACACCAAGCCGGTTGCTCTCTCCTGCCGGTTCAGTGCCTCCTGTAACTTCAGCCCAGATTAAATTTTGCCTTTGCATTGCTTGGTAGCTGCAGAAGAGTGGAACATTGAAAGCACAGTGCGCGGTGCCCCACAGCCTGAATCCACTCCAGGGAATTGCCTGGGCGGAATATGCCCACAACTCCCTCCCCGTGTCATCCACCGGCTTATCCCCTTTTCATTGTTGCCTTGGCTATCAACCCCCTTTGTTTCCCACTCAGGTGGAGGTGGCTAATGTCCTCTCGGCTCACGCATTTATTCAGCGTTGCTGCCACATCTGGAGGCTAGCCTGCACTTCCCTGTTGCGGTCCGGGGATCGAATGAAGAAGATGGCAGATTGACACCAGACCACAGCTCCTCACTACCACAGCGGCCAGAAGGTCTGGCTGTCCACCTGGAATCTTCCCTTGAGAGAAAGGTCTCATGGTCCGTCTCAAGCTGCCATACTCCCTCCGTGTACATCCTTCCTTCCATGTCTCTCATGTTAAATTTCTCTGCCGTTGCCCTCTCTCTTTGATGCCCGCCAGAGGGGTCGAGGGGTCGAGGGGTCCAATACCTTGTCAACTGGGATGGTTACGGTCCTGAGGGCAGGTGCTGGGTCCCTGCCCGTGACATTCTGGACCGTTCACCCATCTGGGACTTCCACCATCGACACTCTCTCCCCCGCCTATGGGGCCGCCTGGAGGCATCTGGGAGGGGGTACTGTCAGGCTTTCTGCCTGAGCGGTGCTATTTTGTTTTTTTTTGCCTGTCTGTCTATTGTTGCAGCGGTTCCCAATTTTCTTGTTCTGCTTCCTGTGTATTTATACCCGTGTTCCCTGTTTTTCAGCTGCCAGTTCGTCTCGTCATGGCAAGCTTACCAGCGATTCTTGTTGTGCTCTTGGTTTAGAAGCTCCTAGTTTACTAGCGTTTTGTGGTTTTGACTTCTGCTGGTTTTGTACCTTTGGACTTTTGATCCGTTTTACCGACTCCTGCTCTACCCGACCCAAAACTTTCTGCCGATTTGATGCTTTTGGATTCTGCTCTTTTTTACCGACCTCCGCTTGTCCTGGATCTGTCTTTTGTCCAAGAGACAAACTATGACACTCCAATGCTACCTTTTTTGACTATTAATTCCACATTTTGGTCTAAGACTCCAGGTTATAGTTCTTTGTTTTATTTGAAGGCTAAAGACACTCTATAATTCATTATATTAAAATTGTACAGCTAATGTGCAGTAGAACATTGCAGTCAAACCAGGAATGTTTTATGTTTTTTACTTTAAACCTTTTAAATAGCTGGATATTTACTTCTCAAAAGTAGCATAGCAGGTTCAAGTTAAAAGGTTAGAAACCACAAATGTATCCAGAGTACCAAGGGATATTTTGTAAAGTCATTAAAGAGATAGAAACTACTATCTCTACATACTATGCTAGGTGGATAAAATACTGTAAAAATTTTATCCAGCTGTTAAGAATTCCATCTAAAATATTTCCACTGGCTACTCCCTTCCTGAAACTATTTACTATCACAGAAGGTTTTGGAAAGTACACAAACACTACAGTAGACTAAAATGAGCATTTTGAATTTCATGGCTGATCTCATTTTGCTCAAATCATGTCATTTTAAACGTTAACATGGTTCTTCTTGCATTTGAGTGTTTAACTGCTTCCCAGGGCCTTCCCTTAGATATGTGAATGCTGACACATGATTTCTCTTTACACGTGCCTGGGAAGACAGGGAGGAATTTAAAAATAAAACAGCTGACACCAAAATAGAAATGCATATATTCTGTAGATGAATCCTCTGTGTGCACATATGTTCTGAATACTTTATTTGTATATTGTGTGTTGTTAATGGTTTGTCCTGTTCAGCATTGTTATGCAAGGCGATACAAAATGTAACTTTGTCATGCCAATAAAGCTAATTAAACTGAAATTTTGGGCCTCCAGGATATAGAGATTTTTCATATCTTTGAGAGACACATTGGTCAATATTGAAGCAATGACTAAACTAAATAAAATAAATATCAATAATTAAATAATACTTATTCAATTTTAACAACTGAAATGTTCTTTATTTACTTACTAAAGACTAAAATTTTAACCATGAATTATACCATCCACCACGTATTAAATTAACATGAACATATATTTGGTAATCCAACTCATCATGGTTTGCATCTGAACAAAGATTCAGTTTTATGTCAGAATCTGAGGTGTTGAAAGTAACCCTGAAAAGCTAGCCTGTACATAAATATAGCTAAAGATTGACAAAGAGATAAAGCTGTAGGTGATGAAAGAGAGAGAGGAGGAGAAATTCAATGAAAGATAAAGAGTTAATGAGGTGCAGGGCCTCCCAGATCAGTCTTTCGCAGTAATCCCTGAGTGCAACATATGGACTCTAAAGCAAGAGATGGAGTGGGAGACACAGATACACCCAGGACTTAAAAATATGATTCATTTCTTTTTCCCTAATCCCCAGCAAACAAGCTGGCCACCAGTCTGCTCCATAAATACTGTAATCATCACTCAGAACAGCCCAGGAGATGGGAGCCTCCACTCCAATTTTTCTTCTAATTGATCCCTAATCCTAATTTCCTACTGCTCTCCTCATAAACATAAATGAATACATTTTAAACAGGAATCAAATGCCCCCCCCCAACAGCAGAACACATTTTCTGAAATTGTTTTGTCTCTAAAGGGGAGAAGTAGGACCCCCCAGGTTCTAGGGTGTTTTAAGGGCAGGACAGAATGGAAGGGCTACCATGTATCAAAATGTTACAATCTGAGAGTTGTTTTTAAGTTGTAGGTTCCTACAAGTTCCATACACACCCACCGGCCACTTTATTAAGTACACCTCTTCAACTTCAATTCATTATCACAAATATCTAACCAGCCAATCAAAGATTCAGCAACTCAATGCATTTAGGTATTTGGACATGGTCAAGGTGATCTGCTGAAGTTCAAACTAGGCATTAGAATGGGGAAGAAAGGGGATTTAACTGACTTTGAACGTGGCATGGTTGTGGGTGCCAGACGGGCTGGTTTGAGTATTTCAGAGACTGCGGATCTACTGGGATTTTCACGCACAACCATCTCTAGGGTTTACAGAGAATGGTCCGAAAAAGAGAAAATATCCAGTGAGCGGCAGATCTCTGGGTGAAATGGCCGACGTCGATGGCCGACATCAGAGGAGAAAGGCCAGACTGGTTCGAGCTTATAGAAAGGCAACAGTAACTCAAATAACCACTCGTTACAACCGAGGTATGCATCTCTGAATGCACAACACATCGAACCTTGAAGCAGATGGGCTACAGCAGCAGAAGACCACACCGGGTGCCACTCCTGTTAGCTAAGAACAGGAAACTGAGGCTACAATTCGCACAGGTTCACCAAAATTGGACCATTTCTGCTACAACATTCAGATGGTTGAGTCAGAATTTGGCGTAAAAAACATGAAAGCATGGATCCATCCCGCCTATCAATCGTTCAGGCTGCTGGTGGTGTAATGGTGTTTTCTCATTGTATTTTCTTGGCACACTTTGGGCCCCTTGGAACCAACTGAGCACCATTTAAACAGCACAGCCTACCTAAGTATTGCTGCTGACTATGTCCATCCCTTCATGACCACAGTGTACCCATCTTCTAATGGTTACTTTCAGAAGGGTTACGCACCATGTCTCAAAGCTCACATCATCTCAAACGGGTTTCTTGAATATGAAAATTACCTCAAATGGCCTCCACAGTCACCAGATCTCAATCCAATAGAGAACCTTTGGGATGTGGTGGAACGGGATATTCACATCATGGATGTGCAGCCGACAAATCTGCAGCAACTGTGTGATGCTTTCATTTCAATATGGACCAAAATCTCTGAGGAATGTTTCTAGCACCTTGAATCTATACAATTATGCAGTTAAGGCAAAAGGGGGTCCAACCCGGTACTAGCTAGGTGTACCTAAAGTGGCCAGTGAGTGTATGTGTCTTACACCCTGATTTTTGCAGGAAATATAATTATACTCAACCTCAAAAGCTGTGCAATTCTAGATGTCGATGACAGTTAATCAATGTTTTTGCAGAAAATTCAGCTGATATAGTCAGCAAAGAGGACAAAAATTTACGCCAGTGTCTAAGATTATTGCCATTGTAGTATGCTAAGACTAGAGTCAGGATTAGTCTTTATGGGAAACATAATGTTGGAAATATAGTCCGAATTAAGGATAAGGTAACAGTCAGAGTTGGATGTTGAGGTTGAAGTTAGATTTAGAATTAAAGGGGAAGTTAAAGGACCTGGTTGGGATGTGTATGCTCGACTGATTGGAGCTTGACAGAATGTGCCCTTTTGTCTCTCACAAAACCCAGTCCCGGTCTGTCAAAACCCATGTCTGTCTATCTAACCCAGTGTCTGTTGGTCTAACCCAGTGTCACTTCTGTGTTACCCAGTGTTGAACTGTCTAACCCAATGTCAGTCTGTTTGACCCGTTGGTTGTCTGTCCAACCCAGAGTTGGTCTGTCTAACCCTTCTCCCCATCCATCTCTGCCTCCCAGTCCTCCTTGCAGTTTGTTATTTTTACTGATCTAATTTAGAGAATGTTACAATCCTCTTACTGTCTTGCCCCTTCAGCGCTTTAGTAAGTGAATTAGTTAGGATTACAGGCTGTCTCTCTCTCCATCTCCCTCTATATCTCTCTCTGTTGCTCTCTGTTACCCCATCTCCCTCTCTCTTTCTCCCTCTCTTTTTCCAGTCAGGATTACTGCCTCTTTTCTGTTTGGATGACAAATTGGTTCCAACAGTACCAATGACAGCTGCCCCCACAACCAGTATTATGCAGGAAAAAACAAACTTTAATTAATCCTGTGGCAAGTGAGGAGAGTAAGACACCTGTACTTTCCATTAAGACCAGAGGACCAAGGAACAAGAAAATGTACTCTCCCCAAATTACATTAACTACAATCTGCTGCTACAATAGCCTTCACCCTGCCTTGAATCCCTTTAAAGTAAGTTAATTCATGAGCAACCTGCTGCTTCTAGCAAATAAGGAATGGGCTATAACTATAACAGCACAAATAATTCAAAATAAGTTAAGTTAAAGAATGTATATCACATATGCCACCACCAACTCAAAGCAAGTTAGTACTGGAAAGAAATAGATGTATTTGTACAACAAGGATTGTTGTACAAATAAAAAAAACCTTTTAATCATTAAATGGAACGTACCACAAGCTGCATAGCCACCTATTTCCTATCCTACTTGCATAGGTGGAACCTAACAAGCCCCCTCTTCTCTTTTAGCTCATTCACTTTAGAACTGCAGATTTGAAACAATGGTGACTACAGGCAGTTCTGGATGGTTGGAGAAGTCAGCCCTCCTATCCCCACATCACTTGTGTAAAGCCTGTTACAGGTTGTTACACGGAAAAAAGGTCAATAACATGGCACACAATCACTACAAAGAACACAACACCATATGACTATAGGGCAAGACACCACCCATTCTACCCTCTGCCTGATGGCCTGCACTTGGATGGTGAAAAAGGAGAATGTACTGAGGGGGAGAAAAAATGGAAAAAACGGGAACTGCACCAGACACCATGAACGCAAAAACACAGGTAGACCTGTGCCCTGGCCATGTAACACCCCCACAGACAACATAGTACTGTATACCAAAACACAAAGACACGCTGGTGGAATGGCTCACCAGAGGGAGATCGTCCACGTTGGGTTCCCCATCTCGGTCTGCAGCCAGACTGTGACAACCCACTCTGCCACTCTGGGGCCAATTACGGGAACTAGGAAATAATAAAAAATAAATTTATTTCATTCCCAGTTAGTGACACTTGTATAGTAATTTTATAGTATATTGAAATATATATATATTACTTCTATATAGCAGCTCATTTATATTAGTAGCATTTAGGCCTGGCAAGTAGGGATATATCATATCCATTGGTTCAGGCTATCAAGTCGTCTATGGGTCTCAGTAGTGTCAAAGGCAGCACTAAGGTCAAGAAGCATTAGTACTGACGAGAGCTTTTATAAGAGGCTAGAAGGATATCATTGAAACCACTGATTTGAAATAATGACTAATTGGAACATAGTCTGGTGATAGTGATGTGTTAATGATATTGAGCATAGATGCAGAAAGTACAGGGAAGAGATGTCTAACTTTGTCTTAAATTTGTCGACATTAGTTCCAGCAACCATGTTATGGATTTAGAGGACATAATACATTTTTCTAATTCATGTTTATTCCCCTATATCCACTATAGGGAACAATGCTTAAAATATGTTGCCTGCGCGTTTTTATTTCATGCTTTTTATTTGTTCAATCTTAAAATTTAAAAAAGTATAATACATTCACTAGCATGGTGTTGGGAGATCTTTTAAAACTGCTGCGTTTGATCAGCATGCTTGTGTCATTAGTTGATTCTGACCAGGATTCTACTGCAGCAGTGCACAATTGGAAGAGCATCGTCTGTGCTAGGCTGGGTTTATTGGCAAAGCTTCTCTTGGCTCATCAACGAACATCTCTTACTAGCTTTCCATGGGGGTTGCAGTACAGACGAGAAAGATGTGCCTTTTCATTATTTGCCGGTGAACCTCATCCTTACACTCCCTCTGTGGTGGTGGCATTCGTAGCAACAAACAGAGACGCATTGGAACATTTGGGGATTCAAAATTTGTGGGAGAAACTTAATTGGTGGTTCCTAATAATAATTTAAAAAACACAGGCTCAATTTACCAGTCACTTAAAAGTCAATCAATCAATCAATCAATCAATCAATCAATCAATCAATTTTATTTTTATACAGCGCTTTTCACGTTGCCATGTCACAAAGACGCTTTACATAGA
>JAOYSI010002010.1:0-16497 GCA_025775065.1 Hiodon alosoides
CCCCCCCCCCCCCCCCCCCCCCCCCCCCCCCCCCCCCCCCCCCCCCCCCCCCCCCCCCCCCCCCCCCCCGTGGGGATCGTGAATAATTATGTCTGTTTACCCCTGCAGACCTGTCAGCGTGTTGGCACTGCCTTCACAATACTCACCATTGATTTTACTCCACTGTCTTAGTTTCGTCAGGCTTTGGTTTATATCCGGTCAGCGGATTTGTGCACGATGTAGAGCGGTCACCGCTGACCAGGGTTTATTTCATCACGAACGTGTCCATGTTGTCTCAGCCGCATTCAGCCCTACCGTGAAGTGGTGGCTTCTGTTGCTTCTGTTATTTTTGTTATTTTTTATGTATGCTCTTCTGCTTTTTCGAGGTGTCTGTTTTAAATTTTTTTGTCACGGCTACAGGGTACCCTTTAAAATCTTACTTCAGCGCATATCCAGAAACTGGATTTTTCGAAACTGGAATATTTGAATGAAAAACTTGTACTTGAATTTTTCTTTTTAAATAAACCATTAACTTCGGCAGGCCTCCGACGAACTGAATTCTGCAATTAAGCACTGCATTTTCCGATATCTGCTCCCATCCGGCATGCTGAAGTGTCCGCGCTGCGCTTCATTAGGGCTGCAGGGCTGGGTAAATGAGGACCGCGGCTGTCTGAGGGCTCCGCGCTCTGAGTGTCTTTTCTCCGCCACTTCCACCGGGGTCAGGGCAGCGCTTTGATCTTTCATTATGCGCGACTCTCGAGAAAGGAAATGCGGGGTAGACATCAAAGGGCCCGGCCCAGCCCGGCCCGGCGAAATGGCATGAGATGGGAGAGCTACGAGGGCCCGACCTCCTGCCCTTTTTACCACTAGATTACCAAAACAATCTATGTTGGAAAGGAGAGGAATTAACAACAAAAAAAATAGGGACATATATATAGATTATCCCCGAGATCTTAGAAGGTAACCTCACCAATGAATTATCCAGCTCCTGCGTGAGGAGCATTTCGGCCGGTCGGCTTCGCCAGTGGAGTGCCCTAATGAGGGGATTGTTTGGAATCCTAAAATTTCAAATGATATTGATTTTAATTCCTCCTCCTGCTCGTTCCTCGCAGACTTCCGTGGCAGTGAACAGCGTGGACCTGACCTAGAAACTGGGGCTGTAAATCGATAAAAACCGGTGCGCTGGCTGGGGATTCAGTGCAGTTGGTTTTCTCTGTTGTTCCCTGATTTGATTGTGTTCTAGAGGAGGTTAAATGGGTTAAGATTCTTAACCGTTCCAAAGCCTCAGGAGCCAGTCCTTATTAATCTCTTTCACCCCCCCAAGACGTTAGCGGCAGGTTTAGGCGGATTTACCTCACGAGATAACACACTCCGCTCTGTCAAAACTGTCCGGCTGTCGGGAGACGATGGAAGCCGGATTGGAATGCATTTGGTAAGAGCGTCCTGCCCGTACGCCTCACCCCGCCCCGCCCCGCCCCGCCCCGCCCTGCTGGCGCCTCACCCATCATCCCCTGCCTCTTCCTCGTCATACTTCCGGAAGAGTCAGATCCCGCCAATGGCCCTCCTCGCTGTCAAGGTGATTTTTCATCTGATCAGGGAAGTTACCAAGCGACCCACTTTTGCCTAAACATGCTCTGTGATTTGCCCCGGACCAGAAAACGGTTTTAGGGGCCGGTTTTCCGCTGGACATCTTTAGTAGGAGATAAGCGAGCCAGCTCCGTGAAGTGAACTTGCGCTTAGAGGGGCAGATTTATTTTATCTGAAGAGCTGATTAAAACGGCTGTCTTAGCACCTCACTCCTGTCTCTGTCTCTTCCGCTCCTTTCACAACCTTCCACATAACTGCTGCTGGTGGAAACTCAGCCGCAGAGGAGACTGGCATCTTGTTTAAATCCCACAATATTTTTGGAGGAGGCTGTCCTCGATTAGTGCCCATATGTCAGACGGTAAGCAGTTGCAATTAATCTGGTAAAACCGCCGCCAACCGCGTGCTGCGGAGCGACACAATCCCGTTTGTCAATGAACAGGTGAAGTGGTTAATTCTCACTAATGAAAAAACACAGTGTATAATGTGTATTTATCCTTTCAGTTTAGTAGGACGATTAAAACCATGGTGCGGATTTGGATAGAGGGGAGGCTGAATCCTAATGTGCGGTATTATCTGGTTAGTATTTTAATTAAGCTCTATTATACTCTGTTCTGCTTTGTGTAATTATCTTCTTTTTCTCGTGATATCCAGTTCTTTCCCTAAATGCACCCTTTTGCGAGTTGTGTCAGGGTTATGTATTTGTGGAAGCTCACAGCCATTAAATTACATTGAAACTGGCACCTGGCCTCCTATGACACATGTAAGGCTCTTTGTCAAATAATCCAGGCTTCTCCTAGGGTCTTATGTCGCCACGGAGGGTCGTTGGTGTGAGGCCAATCCGCGGGAGGTGCGAAGTGTGTTCTTAATGGCCACCTGGTTGAACCGCGGCCCTAGCTGGGGGGAAGGGGTTGAGGAGGGGCCCAGGGGGTCTCTGTCTGCCCCGCCCCTTTGGCCTGCCATTGATAGGGCGTAAATCAGTGTGTCTGTGAAATGCACTTTATTGTTGGTTAATCTGCAGACAGTGGCAGCCACATTTCACACTGAATTCCACCCTGTGGGGCCGTGTCTAATTGGACAAATTAGCGCAGCGGGGAAGGAAGCACAGCACGGCGGGAGATTTGATATATGGGCACCAGGCCGCGGCCAGGCCTCTCCGAGACGGGCCTGGGTTTAGACCTTCTCATCACGGGTCCACTCCTCAGGCCGCGGCCAGGCCTCTCCGAGACGGGCCTGGGTTTGGATCTTCTTATCACGGGTCCACTCCTCAGGCCGCGGCCGGACCTCTCCGAGACGGGCCTGGGTTTGGATCTTCTTATCACGGTCCACTCCTCAGGCTGCGGCCGGACCTCCCCGAGTCGGGCCTGGGTTTAGACCTTCTCATCATGGGTCCACTCCTCAGGCCGCGGCCAGGCCTCTCCGAGACGGGCCTGGGTTTGGATATTCTTATCACGGGTCCACTCCTCAGGCCGCGGCCGGACCTCCCCGAGTCGGGCCTGGGTTTGGATCTTCTCATCACGGGTCCAACCGGCCCTCTGTGGTGGCGGCGGCTGGCCAGAAGCTGAGGGGTGCAATGGAAAGTTGGCTATGGGGAGTGTTTATTTGTTTCCTTTCATGTCTCCGTGCTGTGTGGGAAAGATGCACCCTTTTATGTGGAACGGTTTGGCTGGTTGCGTCAGAGGCCGCGGACAAATGATTTTATTATGCAGACTTTTAGACAAAGGCTCCCCTATGGTGGTATGAAAATGATTTGTGAGTTCTCACATGAGCCAAAATAGAGAAGTACAAGAGACTTTGATTCTCTATACAACAAATGACTGTAAAGAGCGATTTGACTGATTTGTAATTATTTCACTATACTGACATGTGTGATACGTTCACAAAAGGCCTTTAATATTGAGTATCGATCATGCTAAATCTTGAACGTGATTCATAATGTATTATGCATGATTTTGACACAACAAAAGCAACATTGCGATAGACGGATATCTTTAAATATTAACCTGCTTCTTTCTGGTATAACTTAGTCAACACATCTGATGAAAATTTGATGGGAATTGACGCAGGTCAGTCGTTTGCCACGTTCCTCTCCTCACACATCGTTGCGATTGTGTCCCGGGTGAAGTCAGCACGCCTTCCTCTGAATGCCAAGATCTCTGTTTACTGAAGACGGTTAATGGCTCCATTAAACTGCAAAGCACCAAGGCCCTTTAAACAGAAGACCGCTCCTCTCGGACCAGCCACACCAGTTGTTCCTGGCCACGTCCTACAGCACCTGGGCTACAACAAAGACCCCGTTCCAGAACAAAAATATTGTTGGGACCTCGATTCCCAGTTCGTCACTTGCGCAATCAAGTAGACCCGCGAGTCCGAAACGGTGTAAGGAGTGGGAGCAAAGGAACGCTGAAGACGGGCGATTCCGAGGCCTGCCGTTGTGCCAGCTTGTGCCACGCACGCCTGCTCTGATTGGACGAACTGGGCCGATCTCGCCGCTTGCTCTCCTCTTTGCTCTTGACACTCGTTGGTTGGGAAGGGGGTTGAGCTCTGCTCAACACGCCTGCCTGTGGGGACACTGGAGTCCGGGGAAGGTCCCCGTGATTAGCGCTGATGACCTGGAGCCTGGGCAGGGGCAGCCGAGTGTGAAGGGCAGGATGCAGTTGTTTTTCCTGGAGGCCTACTCCCTCTTCCTGACCGAGCCGAGGAGAAGGACGGACGGACGGACGGACGGACGGATGGGTTCGCCTCGGTCCGTCTTGCTTCTGGAGCGACGTCTGCACGCGCGGCTGCAGAAAACGTTCACGGCTTTATTCGTGCCACGCATTGGCTCGCCTCAACAGAGGAAACATCCCGCAGCGTGGACTCCCCTTGGGTGTGAGGCGGGACGGGGCGGGACGGGACGGGACGGGAGGGGGGGGTGAAAGGCTGGTAACTGCTCTGTGAAGTCACCCGAATGGCAGGAGTGGTGGGACTGAAACCCAGCACTGGTCAGGGCTGTGATGTGTGCCGCGCCCTAAGTGCCGGTTCCCGTCAGGGCTCACCGCAGCCCGCTCCCTGGTGCCGGGTTAGGACCACGCAGCTAACACGCACGCCAGGAGTCTGAAATTTCATCACCACGACCACAGCTAACGCCGAAAATAACCCTGCGACAGCCGTTCGGTCCCTTCCCTTTTCTGTCCCTGCTTTTACCACCGATGCCACTGCCGTCCGTCCGTCCGTCCGTGTGGGGGTCAGGGAGGAGTCCCACAGAAGAGACCTCGGGGACCCCCTTCCCTGACAGGGCGGAGGAGAGGCCCGCTCACACTCAGCACATCCGCGCTGCCATTTGTCAGCCCATCTGGGTTTGGTTACCTTATGCTGCCGGTCCCTCCCCCCCCTCACTCGCAGGCCGCAGGCCTGGGACCAGGAAGGAAACGACATCATCCGGCTCCGCTGACCTGACCACTCCCCATCGAGTGGCCGACTAATCCCCAGATTTAACAGCTAAAACCATGTTTAGTCTATAAATATCTGGTGCGGTGCGACAGGGGCCCGGACGGTGCTGAGCGCTGCTGATTGTCCAAGCCAGGATCTGAGATCAATTACCTGCTGGCGTGGTCTCAGCCTACTGTCTTCCCAGTGATGTCAGGCTGTTTCAGAGCACGCTTCTTCCTTGGGACGGGCGGCCTGGGAAGGACGCTGGCCGTCCGTTTTCCTTTTACCCTTTCTGTCCGAGTGCACAAACAAGTCAACTTGTTTGGTACCATGTCAAATAATGGCGGTACCATGCAACCTAACGGGCGCCGAGTGGCGCAGCCAGACCCGCTCCTTCCTGACCGGCCGCCCTGCGGCATGTAGCGGGGCGGTGCATGGAGGTAGCCTTTAGCTCGCCGCCAGGTGTCCGTCACACTGTCAGAGGGGAGCCCGAGGCGTGCACCCTGGTCAGGTTGGGGGGATCATGTGGACCGTCCCAAACCCTGCGGTCTCCCCGCTTCGCTCAGAGCTGGAGGTTTCCTTCCTTCTTCACGGGTTTGTGGCAAGAGAGCCTAGTTCTAACACACATTACACGTTACTGTGCTGCCAGGAGCCAAGTTGCGTGGAAAGGCCTTTTTACAGCGCGGCGGTCCGGGAGACGGCGCTATGAGTCACTGCCTGCTTTGGCGCGGGGGGGGAGAGAGTTAGAAACGTTGCTCTGCGGGAGAAAGGCACCGGTGGAGGAAAAGGCCCTCCTTGCGTGGGTAGGAGTATTTATGCTAGCGCTCTCCTCCCTCCTGTCGCTGCGGCGTCTCTGGGCCTTCCTCATCGAGCTCCGTTTCACCCGGTGTCAAGCCTGCAGGTTTCGCCTGGCAGGACAGTGCAGACGCAGGGCATTTGCACCTCGTTAGTTTGAAGCTATTCCCTTTATGTTCAGGGGCCAAGAACTATAAATGTGGATTAAATACCTCTTTTGCCGGAAAACCCCGGCGTGCCGCTTAGCGGTAATAAACACATGAGTGATGGTTGGGGCTAGGGACATCCCCGCGGAGCGAGGCGAGGCGAGGCGAGGAAGTGGATCTTGTCATGCAAAGCACACCTCTGTGTTTTTCACCCTGAGGTTTGAGTCAGCTGGATCCCCCTGATTTGCTGTGCGTTTGGACCCGGCTTCCGGCTCCTGAGACGCCCGCTCTCGGGATGCACAGCTCATTTACGTTCTCAATGGACTCTGTCTCCTGGCATGAGTCACTGGTCTCCAGACCTCTTCCTCGCAGGTGTGTGTTTGTGTGTGTGTGTTACTGTGTGTGTGTGTGTGTGTTACTGTGTCTGTGTGTGTGTGTGTTACTGTGTCTGTGTGTGTGTGTGTGTGTGTGTGTGTGTGTGTGTGTGTGTGTGTGTGTGTGTGTGTTTCTGTGTCTGTGTGTGTGTGTGTGTGTGTGTTACTGTGTCTCTGTGTGTGTGTGTGTGTGTGTGTCTGTGTGTTAGGGTGTGTGTGTTACTGTGTCTCTGTGTGTGTGTTTGTGTGTGTGTGTTACTGTGTCTGTGTGTGTGTGTGTGTGTGTGTGTGTGTGTTAGTGTGTGTGTGTGTGTGTTAGTGTGTGTGACACACGAGGTCAGAAGGGCACTGGGTGGGGGTACCAGCATGTGAGTGTCTGACTTGGCAGAAGCCAACAGAAGCACCTCTCTCACTGACTGATTACGGCGATCTCCCCTTTCCGACAAAGGAAGCGAAACAGGCAACAGGGGACGGTTCAGCCCTGGGTCTGCTATTGATCACCCTGCAGTCAGATGAAGGGCCGAAAGGATGGCTTTCCTTTAGCTTAGTCTGATGTGCTTCCTTCCTGTTTTAGCTGGACCAAATCGTACCACTGATAGCCTTAGTCATTTTTTTAATAATAATAACTTGAGAGGGTTGTCCTCTGTTGGTGGTACCTGGGTGGTCGTGAGCTGGTGACTACGGCAGTGGAGAGCTAACTTCCATACCAGGTGCAGCATGGTGAATAATTCCTCTGGGTAAACAGAGGTGTCAAGGTTGTGCTTGCGTCACTATAAAACTGTCACCGTTTGTAAATAAATTACATTTGTCAGAATTATTTAGTTCAGATAAGAATTTTTTTTTTCTAAGTGGTGCATTTCAGGCAAGTTAAGGACGGTTTATCATGAAGAATGTGCCCGTTTTAGCAGAAGAATGTGACCGTTTTTTGCAGAAGAATGTGATCGTTTCAGCAGGGTACAAATAATAGGGGGACTTCCACTCTATCTGGGTTTGTTGGGTGGGTTGGGGTGGGTTCGGGTCGGGTCGGGTCGGCTCCTCTGCTCTGGTATGAACCTAGAAT
Source organism: Hiodon alosoides (assembly GCA_025775065.1). NCBI lineage: Eukaryota > Metazoa > Chordata > Actinopteri > Hiodontiformes > Hiodontidae > Hiodon > Hiodon alosoides. The sequence continues at coordinate 7,350 of JAOYSI010002010.1, forward strand.
TTTATTAAGAAGGATAGTATCGCCTTGACTTGACTTGTGGGGCCAGTGAGTTTCCAAAGAGGCTGCAGATAGATAAATGAAAATAGTTCAGTGATTCCACAGGATATCCGTTTTAAACAATCCCTGGTGGGAATCCGGAAGATGATTTCAATGACCCCTCTGCTTAGTATCTAGGAACGTCACAGAATTTCACTATTGTATGAGGTAAGGTATTTATTCATTTTACAAGACCAGCTTCAACACAAGGATGGCAAGAAAGTGATTTCAATAGGTTCACTAAAGCACGCCGAGGGTTTTGGTTGTCCTTTGAGTGACAGAAGCTTGTAGCCGCCTGCCTTGGTGTAGAATCCTCTCTTGACAAGAATGCGCCCCCACCATCAGATCAACTCTGTGGCGCATTCCTGACGGCGTTCTGGTTGAGCCCAGTCTGTCCGCAGCGCCGGAGCGTGTGACACACATCTAGCGTTGTGTAAGGACAGAAATTCCGGTCGGGGCAGTTCCCGGATCCCCGCTCAGTTAGCAACAAGCTGAATATGCAGGGAATTTCCACTGTACGTTGGCGCAGTACTTTGGAGTTTTTCATCCATTGTCATCCTGCCTCTACCTTTATACCACATTGTTATAGTAAAAAAATTTCAAAAACAGCGTGTCGAACATTTACCCCTCTGCTGGCCTGTGACTAAGCTGTACACTAAAGACCTGTTGTTTTGTGTTAATGAGTTGTGGAAAGCTATTATTCTGGAGACACAGCCTCATGCTTACATTACTTTGATCACTTTTTACCTATTAACCTTTTACGATCTCAGTTCAGGTGTCCTTCCCTACGGAACCACATTTCTGCAATCATGAACATTTCTGCATATCCACTTTTGCAGCTTGTCTCCGAACCTCCACTAAAAGCTTCACTGCTTTCTTTTCAATTGCATTAACGTTAGTTCATTCCATTATAACATTCCATGACATTAGTTTGATGAATCCTGTCCCTGGTGCCCTTCTGGGTCATGTGACTACGGCCAACGTGTGATGTGGTGCAGTGTGTGTGTGTGTGTGCCGTAGCCTGCGGCCAGCGGGCTGAATTTGCAGATCCGAGAGATACGGCAGACTTCCTCGGGGACAGGAGCAGGGAGCGTCCGCCTGCTCCCGCCAATCCCACCCGGGTCCAGCCCGCAGACGGGCCTGCTGCCCTGGGCTTTGGCAATAGGATCTGTTATGGCTGAGGGGGCGACGGAGCCGGCGTGGCACAGAACAGTGGTGGAGAGACGGAGACTGATAGGGACTGAAGATGAGAGCGCCAGCGTGGGTGGTCTGCGGAGAGCAAACAGGGTGTGCTTGTGGCTTGCTCTGGCCTGGCAAGTAGTAGCAAAGGCTCTCAGACCATGTGGGGTGGGTTGGCCTTCCACTGGGCTTGGCTTGGTTTCATCTGCTCCCCCAGCAGAGCCACAATGCTGCGCTGACTCGGGACGTGCTGTGGAAATGGACTCATGTGCAGTATGTCAGCTCGCGTAGCCAAGTGGCCAGGAAGGGGCTTATTTACTTTCCCGGGCTCTCCTCCATCAACCCATAGCAGAGCCTAGGAACAGTCTCTGCTTGGCCGATGAGCAGGAGATTGGATACCAGGTTGGAGGTTGGATTCCCTCCCCATTGGTTCTAACTGTTAGCTGCTGTATTGATCTGGAGGGGTGTAATCCAACAGGCAATTGCCGTTTTGTGAACGCAGACGTGCAATTTGTATTTTTAGAAAGGAGGGGATATATTTCAGAGCTACACAATATTTTCTTAGTTTTATAACACCAAGGTGCAACACTTGAACTATTCCCCCAGCCGTGTTCTCTCCGTTGAAGGCACAGGACTCATTAGCCTGGCTTAAGAAATGTTCTGTATCATGTTTTTCCATTGTGACATGGCCAGTTCTGACCTCTTCTGCTTCTTCTTGACGTTGACGTTTCTCATTCCCTTGCTTTTTTTATTGCTCTCTCCAGAGATCTGAAACTGGACAACATCCTGCTGGATGCTGAGGGACACTGCAAGCTGGCAGACTTCGGCATGTGCAAAGAGGGCATCCTGAATGGGGTCACGACCACCACCTTCTGCGGGACCCCTGACTACATTGCCCCTGAGGTACCCCATTCTGCTGCAGCCCCTGTAACCCGTGCTAAATCTGCCGGGTTTTCATGACTGTTAAACTGTTTGGAACCAGCGTGGAAACCATCCTGTGTGGCTTACAATGGGTCTGCATATAGTTGTAGAATCTTTTATATATTTTTACAGAACATCCCTGCCACTCCCCCTGTCTCTGCTGTCCCAACTCTCAGATCCTGCAGGAGCTGGAGTACGGCCCCTCTGTGGACTGGTGGGCCCTGGGGGTCCTGATGTACGAGATGATGGCGGGGCAGCCCCCCTTTGAGGCGGACAACGAGGACGACTTGTTTGAGTCCATCCTGCACGATGACGTACTCTACCCCGTGTGGCTCAGCAAGGAGGCCGTCAGCATCCTCAAAGCGGTCCGTGGCATAAGCTGCCTCCTCCCTCTGTCATACTCTGGTTCTGTCCTCAGGGGCGTCACTCTGGCTTATCCCTCCTCTGTCTGTCTGTCCTCAGGGGCGTCACTCTGCCTTATCCCTCCTCTGTCTGTCTGTCCTCAGAGGCGTCACTCTGCCTTATCCCTCCTCTGTTCATCTGTCCTCAGGGGCGTCACTCTGCCTTATCCCTCCTCTGTCTGTCTGTCCTCAGGGGCGTCACTCTGCCTTATCCCTCCTCTGTCTGTCTGTCCTCAGAGGCGTCACTCTGCCTTATCCCTCCTCTGTTCATCTGTCCTCAGGGGCGTCACTCTGCCTTATCCCTCCTCTGTCTGTCTGTCCTCAGAGGCGTCACTCTGCCTCAATCCCCCCTGTTCACCTGTCCTCAGAGACGTCACTCTGCCTTATCCGTCCTCTGTCCTCAGGGGCGTCACTTTGCCTTATCCGTCCTCTGTTCATCTGTCCTCAGAGGCGTCACTCTGCCTTATCCCTCCTCTTTATGTCTGTCCTCAGAGACGTCACTCTGCCTTATCCGTCCTCTGTTCATCTGTCCTCAGAGGCGTCACTCTGCCTTATTCCTCCTCTTTATGTCTGTCCTCAGAGACGTCACTCTGTCTTAATCCCCCTCTGTTCACCTGTCCTCAGAGACGTCACTCTGCCATATCTGTCCTCTGTCCTTAGAGGCGTCACTCTGCCGTATCCCTCCTCTGTCCTTCTGTCCTCAGAGACGTCACTCTGCCTTATCCGTCCTCTTTATATCTGTCCTCAGAGACGTCACTCTGCCTTAATCCACCTCTGTTCACCTGTCCTCAGAGGCGTCACTCTGCCTTATCCGTCCTCTGTTCATCTGTCCTCAGAGGCGTCACTCTGCCTTATCCCTCCTCTTTATATCTGTCCTCAGAGACGTCACTCTGCCTTAATCCCCCTCTGTTCACCTGTCCTCAGAGGCGTCACTCTGCCTTATCCGTCCTCTGTCCTCAGAGGCGTCACTCTGCCTTATCCCTCCTCTGTCCTCAGAGACGTCACTCTGCCTTAATCCCCCTCTGTTCACCTGTCCTCAGAGACGTCACTTTGCCTTATCTGTCCTCTGTCCTTAGAGGCGTCACTCTGCCGTATCCCTCCTCTGTCCGTCTTTCCTCAGAAAGGTGTCGCTCTGTCTCCCTTTGAGAGGGATTTCTCTGGGTCCTCCCCTCTCCTCCCTCTGTCTACCCATCACCTCCACCTCTCACAGCCGCCTCCTTGGCCCTCCCGTCTCATTTCCTCTCCTCTCCTCTTCCCTTCCTCTCTTCCTCTCCCTGATTAATCTGCATCTGATCAGCTAAGCGAGGTCCACCAGGGGAGTTCAGGGGGAGTTCACAGTGCCACACAGAACGACGGAGTGGGGCCTGGGGGAAATTACACTTCTTGTGGGAAGAGAACAAATTGTTTGTGTTCGCCGGTGGCTCTTTTTTGAGTCGTGTGGTCTTTTGGAGGGACGGGATTCTTGGAGAACAGCCTGGCATCACAAGCGAATTGCCTTGTGTGTGTGTGTTTGTGTGTGTCGCATTTTTCATTGCCTTTTTCCATAACATGTCCTGCGTTTATTTTGGCCGTCCTCTGCTGTTCTGCGGAGCCCTGTGGGAAACCAGGCATGTTTGTCTTGGAAGGCTTGGTGTCACAGTGTGATTGGTTTTGCTGATACGTTGATCACATGACGTTCCTTAAGGCCCGTGCGGTCAAGTCAGATCGTCCTTCCGCGGGACACGGGATTCATTGTCACATTGCAAAAGCTTGCGTTATTTCTATATAACCACATGGATATTATAATCACTTATAATCACTCAGGCACCTAGTGGCTTATATCGGGTCATTCTATCTCATGTAAGTGTGGTATATATATATATATATATATATATATATATATATATGGTAAATAGGGACAAATGAGAAAGGACAACAGGGTCATGAAATGTGAGGGGAGGTCACATTACATAGGGGAGAATACAAATTTAGATCATGTGACGAGACCACGTGACAAAGGATGTCAACATCACAGAGGAGACACTGGCGATAACACTAGGAAGGGTGGACACTGCTATCAGAAACTTCGGCACAGGGTTGGAGTAATTCAGTTTGTCGGGGCTCTCTGAGACACTCTGGGTCACAAGTCAGAAACCCCCGCCCACGCACTCTGGCCCACCCTCGCCCCTGTCATGGGCATCTCATCCTCCTCTCTTCCACTCCACAGTTCATGACGAAAAGTCCTAACAAGAGGCTGGGCTGTGTGACGGCGCAAGGCGCGGAGGAGGCCATCAAGACCCACCCCTTCTTCAAGGAGATTGACTGGCTCCAGCTGGAGCAGAGGAGGATCAAACCGCCATTCAAGCCCCGCATTGTGAGTATTGCTGTGTGTGTGTGTGTGTGTGTGTGTGTGCGTGTGCGTGTGCGTGTGCGTGTGCGTGTGCGTGTGTGTGTGTGCGTGTGTGTGCGTGCGCATTCATGTGCGTGTCAACGCAAAGGTGTGTTTGTTCATATTATCTTCTTATTCGCTATTATCTTGAGTATAATTTTTCATTAAATCCACCACCTCTGCAATGCCACATTCTACGTTTCATTGAAAGCGACAAGTGACAATGTTTCTGTATGATTGTAGAAACTTTGTCCACTCTTTACATTAATCCCCCATTAATCCCCTGACGGGGCCTCGTCAGGCTGTTTACCACAGTTGTTCTCCCAGACATGGCAGTTCCTCAAGGTCTCTGTGGCCTAGGCTGCAGCACTTGTGCAGAAAGTGAAACCCACCTCATCTTCACTTCCCCTTTTCTCCACAACTCGTGTTACGGAAGCCTGCTCCCCAGCTGCGGTGTGTGGGCAGGGGTCAGAGAAAAGTGCCAGAAAAGGTGTCCTCTCATTGCAGAGCTGGCTAAACCACAACTTTGCGTTCTCTCACAGCCCCTGGGTGACCTCACCGTGTGCAACCTATGGCAGTCTGCAGTCAGTCTTCTCGGTTTTTACAGTAGTCTGGCAGCTCCGGCTAAGTAATGTCAGTCTGCAGAGTTAGGCATTCAGTGGTGCGCTTGGACCAATTCCACGGTCAGATCGTGATGATGAGCTGCGTTGAACCCTCTCCGTCTGTTTTAAACCAAGCCCCTTTCTTCTCTCTCAGTGCTCAGAGTTTTCTTTTTAACCCAGCTGTTTAACCCTTCTCGCTTCTCCTAACCCAACAGAAAACAAAAAGGGACGTCAACAACTTTGACCAGGACTTCACGCGCGAGGAGCCTGTGCTCACGCCAGTGGAGGAGGCCATCATCAAGCAGATCAACCAGGAGGAGTTCAAGGGCTTCTCCTACTTTGGGGAGGAGACACTGTCCTGAAACCTCCCGGGTGTCCCCATCGCCTGTCCCATGTCACCTCTCATGCTTCGTCTCTCCACGAACAGGCGCGCACGCACCCACATACACACGCACTCACACACACACACACACACACACACACACACACACACACACACACACACACACACACACACACAAACACACACACACTCACACACACACACACACACACACACACACACACACACACACACACACACACACACACACACACACACCAATCAGCTGGGCCAAACCCTGGAGTCCGGACTGTCTCACTCCCGAACCAATCAAGTATAAACACAGATAAAACATTGGTATGTAAAGAGGATGGCAGATGTCTTTCTCTCTCTTCCATTCATTCTGTGTGTTTCCCCGTCTCTCTTACTCTGTGTTTTGTTTATTTCTGCCCTGCAGCCGTAGGCATTACAGAGAAGGCCATGGAGGAAGTCTCTCCTTCTGAGCATCCCTCTTGCCCTGCTCATATTAGACATCCACTGTAAAGGTGGAAGAGGACTTGAACATTGAGTGTTAAATCCCACAGCATCCAACCGTGCATTTAAAAACAATACATACATGAAAGAAATAATTTAATGAAAGAAAAGTGAAATAAAGAAGTGTAGTTTTTCCCCCGCAAAGGGACCATTGGCCACAGGGATGGAAGGGGGAGGAGTCTATTTATCCCTCATCCTCAGGGTTGTGGCACTGGACGTTTTAGAGGTCACTTCTCTGTGGTCACTGTACAACACCAAGTAGCTTAATGGGTTAGTGCTTCTGGGTTGTTGTTTTTAGCGTGTACTCAATTTTTTTTCTCTCATTTAAATCTTTTTGTGCAATGTGTAATTGAAATGCACTATCTTTACCAAATTGACAGTACCAATGATTGTACTAAAGAATAAGCAAACGTATTGGGTCACAGAATCCAAAAAATCAAACATGTGACTATCAGAATTTGATATTGTTATAAAGAAAAGCTTTTCTGAAGATCAAAATTTTGCAACAGTCAATGTACAGTACAGTAAATGCCTTTTTGTGTGTTGGACAATATAACAAGGTTATAAAACCAAGCTGTTACCCACAGTAGACACACTCACAGTGTTATTGCCGTTTCTATATATTCCTTGTATGGGTTGTGTCTTAAAGTGCGGCTGCACTCATGTTTGTCTGTGTGTACGAGTGCCCACTTGAAAATTATATTTTACTGTCCTTTTCCTTTGTTTGTTGATTTTAATGATTTTACTGGATTGTCTTGTTGCTCAGCCTTTGAAATCCCAACCAAGATTTCCCCGCTATGCAACATGACTCACTATAGTGGGTGGCAAAGCCAGCACCTAAAACCAGTGTCTTGCCCTCTGTACAAACGATACTTTGTATATAATCTCTGCTGCAAAGCCTGTGAAGTCCTTTAAAATAGAGGTGTCAAATGCTGCATGGTCAGGCATATTATAGTGTTGTGTATTACTAGTCGATGAAAAACAGTTCCATGTGCAATACTCTGTATGTATACGTGTCTGATTGATTTATTGTTTCGTTTGTTTCGTTTGTTTCGTTTGTTCGTTTGTTTGTTTGTTCGGGTTTTCTCCCCCTGATATCTGTGGTTTGGCTTTTATTTTTCTCAAAGCATGGCATTTGATTGGCACTTGCTGATGCTCGCATCCCGGTCCGCTAACGTCAGTCCTTGTATGCAGAGGAGTTTTGGGAGAAGGATGCAGAATGCGGCCCCCAGCACGAGGGCGGGAGCGCTCCTCTCTCTCCACCTCCAGGCCTAACCCGTCCCACCACACTACGCGTGGTGGTCCTTGTCATCGGCGCGCTCTCCCTCAGAGCGTCCACTAGAAAGCATGTCCTGACAGCAATTCATGGCACTCTGCATTTCATAGGAGTAGCATTAGTGTGTAGTATTAGTAGTAGTAGTAGTAGTAGTAGTAGTAGTAGTAGTACCTGTAGTCGAAATCAGAGGTAATAGTCGAACCACTAGAAAATGAAAGAATGTATGACTTGACCTATTTATTTTTTGTCGTCTGACTATTGCTCTCAGAGTGTTTCAGTGGCAGTGTTTCCTATGGAATGCCCTGGCTTTTAACGCAGTGACCCCCTTAGTGAGAGGGACAGGGACACTGGATCGAGCCCAGGCTGGAAGGCCTGACTTTGCTGGGAAATGGCTAACTTTTCCGGCCCCGGAGACCCCCGTACGGAAACGGGAGCCGCACAGACGCTGCCTCGATGGAAGCGTGTAGGGGGCGCGCTCCGGCACCCACTCTGGTCTCTCCAGCGGTACACATGCAGCTCGTCAGGACGATTAAGTGGCACTCGGAGGCCAATCCAAGCAGACCAAACTGAACCCAAGCCGATTCGTCCGGCCCTGTCTCATATAGCCAGGCAGACGAGGGAGGTTCTCTCCCTGCCTCCCGCACTGGGTCGTAGGAAACATCCCTGGCTTTTCAATCCCCGCCACCAGCGCTCCTGATTCTCCATTTCCATTTACACCTATAGGGCTTCTCTGGTTAATTCGTGTCGCTGAGTATTAGTGTGTTTCGTGAACTATGAGCCTGCCGTTCCCCTCCAGCCTTCCTCCACTAGGACAGCTTGTGTCCCAGTGTAGCACGCAGTGGGCAGCCACGCCCTCCTACGCCGGACAATGCCCAGAAGGAGGGCTTTAATTGGTCGTTAATTGGACCTCGTTGTGCACCTGAGTGTGGTTCCACTGATGGCAATCACACTCAGGTGCCTACATTCCTAGGCCTTTAAATGAGCCAGTAGGGAAAGTAGAGAAAGAAACTGGAGGTTTGGGCTGCTGCTGCTGCTGCTGCTGCTGCTGCTGCTGCTGCTGCTGCTGCTGCTGCTGCTGCTGCTGCTGCTGCTGCTGCAGCAGCAATAATTTGAGTCTAGTTTGTCCCCAAAAGGGAGGCGTTTCTTTTGCTGTTTATTGAAATCTTTATGTTTGTTTTGAATGCCCATTAAAAGGCTTGAACCCTTCCCCAATGCCTCGTTCTCTGGCCGCTCGCGTACCCAGCATGCCCTCGTGTGCTACGCCCACCTTCCCTAGCCACTGCTACGCTTCATGCCAAATCTCTGTCTTTCAACTTCGGTTTTTAAAACTTTGTAAACAGTGAAAGAAATATATATATATAGGAAACACATTTTGGTCTGTTTTAAAGTCATTGAGGCGTTAATTGAGTAAATATAAACAGCTGAAAAATTACCTCTTAAATTAAGTGCAAAAATGTGTCTGGCTGAATATGATATATTTGTGCATATAGTAATATGACACACATAGCT
>JAOYSI010002011.1:0-16496 GCA_025775065.1 Hiodon alosoides
ATGTCTAATCTTAGCAATGTTTCTCAGGTGGTAGAATGCTATTCTAGCAATATCTTTAGTATGCCGGTCAAAAGAAAAATCTGGATCAATTGCAACTCCAAGATCTTTAACCAATACACTTTATTCTATCAGCTTTCCATCTAGGTCCAGCACATAATCATTGAGCCTTGTTCGATGGCCTTTTTGGCCCAGGATGATCATTTCTGTTTTGTCAGAATTCAAAAATAGGAAATTAGTGGACATCCAATCTCTTACATCTTTCAAACAAAGCTCCAATCTAGCCGACGGAAAATCCTCACCTGGGCTCCCTGACAGATACAGCTGCGTGTCATCCGCATAACAATGAAAGTTGATCTTGTGTGTCACCAAGGGGTTGCATTATACAAAGAGAATAGAAGGGGACCCAACACCAAAACTCCATATCTAACCAGAAACAAATCAGATGAGTCTTCCCCAATTTTAACGAATTGAAATCTATTTGTCAGATATGACCTCAACCAAGATAGAGCAGTCCCTTTTATGCCTACGTGTGTATCAAGTCTTTTTAAGAGGATATGGTGATCTATAGTATCAAATGCAGCACTAAAACAGACACCAAGTTATTATCAGATGCCATTTACAATCCCAACTGCCGTCTCAGTACTATGCCCTGTTCGAAAACCTGACTGAAATGTTTCTAACATATTATTTGAGTTTAAAAAATTCCAATAACTGCTGGGCTACTACTTTCTCAAATATTTTAGACAAAAATGGCAATACCAGCCTAAAGTTCTTAACATATGGATCTACATTTGGTTTCTTTAAAGTTGGTTTAATTAATGCTACTTTGAGAGACTAAAAAAAATATAATCTAAAAAAAAATATAATTTTGGTCAGCTCTTTTACAAAGGATAGTTGACATAGTTAGTCTTTAGTACAGTTCTGTGAGTATCACATGCATAAAAACTGAACATAAAGTACACCACATAGCGCTGTACCTGAACATATTCTGCACACAGTCCTTTCACCCGGGCATTGTTTCTCTCAAAAGGCACCAGGTAAATTTGTTTCATTGAAACCTGGTGCTTCTTCAAAAGGCGGGCAATAGCTGGAAGGCTGATTGATGCCACGTTGGCAAAGGTGTCATTGCTCTCCTCAATAACCTGCTTTATTTCCAGACAGCCTTACGTCATTCCTCGTCCTGATCATTTCCACCACAGCCAACTCTTGCTGGTCGGTCAAGATACATGTGCGACCACCACCAGGTCGTTTCCTGCCAATTCTGAGAACGAAAGAGTATGCGGTCAATAGTTTTCTACTGTAAATGACAAAATGTGTGATAATGAAATTTTATTCACTATTCTATATAGTAATGCAATTTACTGTACCATGAAAAGTATAGTGAATAGTAAGCGGACTTACTAGTTTTCTTGGTGAAATGTTCTGATGATGGAGCTGACAGTGGACCTTTGTAGGTTAGGGTGATCTAACCCGGCAGCCTCTGCCATGGTAAGGCCTCTATTAACCACACGGTCAACAATGACAGTACGTTGCCTTCTGCTTAAATTCCTCCGGTGACCACCTTTGATCCCTCTGCAGGTTCTCGTTCTCTCTCTCTCTCTCTCTCTCTCTCTCTCTCTCTCTCTCTCTCTCTCTCTCTCTCTCTCTCTCTCTCTCTCTCTCTTTCACTCTATCCTGCACCATATTTGCCCATTGCAAATGCTCACACACAGTTCTACTTACATGGTATTCAATTGTGATCAGCAGGTGAAAGAAATTAGTAATAATTGCGATTTATTAAACAATCTATCCTGATTGAAAGCTCTTACAGTTTTTTGTAGTTTATACCTTACCAACACACCAACACAGAATGATCAGACCAGTTGAAAATCTGTAGACATACCAAATGATTAACTGGTTAACCATTAAGTTGGATTAAATGATGGACAAATGTATTAAACTGAACGAGAGGAGAGATGCAAATGGAAAAGTTTGATAGTGACAGTATAACGAAAGACAGTTACTGTGAATGATTATAAAGAGGAAACACTTCTTTGTAGTGAAAGGAGTACTTTGTGTCAATGTTTGAAAAAAGTGAATTTTTAATGATCTGTTGTGAGATTAGTATTAAGAGTTTTGAAAATTGCATTAAACCAATTTTAAAACTGCAGTAATTTAATTATTTTAATAAATAAATTCTTTGTTTCAGTAACTTCTGCCCAAACATACTTGTCATAGTTGTCCACAAGATGTCAGTATGAGCCAACATTTTGCGGGCAACAGCTGAGGCTGTTGGGAAGTTTATCAGTATACTCGTCGTAAAATCTGAATTCATACTATTCTATTGATTTTCTGGTGTCTGCTGCAAATTTAATTCTTAGGAACATCGTCCCTAGGTAAAACAAATCACTGAATATTTTTTATTTTTAATTGGAATACTTTCGGAACCCTGACATGTGACTTGTGCGAATGATTTATGCACCCAATAACACACACACATACATGTACTCACGTAAACCCACCCACATAAACAAGCACACACACAAACACACACACATACATGTACTCACGTAAACCCACACACACAAACAAGCACACACACAAACACACACACACAGATGTACTCACGTAAACAAGCACACACACAAACACACACACATACATGTACTCACACAAACACACACACATACATGTACTCACGTAAACCCACACACACAAACAAGCACACCCAATAACACACACGCATACATGTACTCACGTAAACCCACACACATAAACAAGCACACACACAAACACACACGCATACATGTACTCATGTAAACCCACACACACAAACACACACACATACATGTACTCACGTAAACCCACACACACAAACAAGCACACCCAATAACACACACGCATACATGTACTCACGTAAACCCACACACATAAACAAGCACACACACAAACACACACGCTTACATGTACTCATGTAAACCCACACACACAAACACACACGCACACATAGAAATACAAGCACATAAACACAAACACACACACATAGAAATACAAACACATAAACACAAACACACACACATAGAAATACAAGCACATAAACACAAACACAAACACACACACATAGAAATACAAGCACATAAACATAAACACAAACACATGCACACAAACAAACACGTACGTAAACAAGAAGTCACACGCACATTCATATCAACATGCTCTAACATACAAACACACGCATATAAACACAACCTAACACATGCAAGCACATGCACACACACACACTCAAAAACACATACATAAACAATCTGAATGCATACTATTGTACAGATTTTCTGTTGTCTTCTGTAACTGTAATTCTTCTAAACATTGTTCCCACCGAATGAGCATCAGTTATCTCTCTTTCTCTCTCTCTCTGTTTGTTCTGTAGAGGCATGGCTACAGCTTTGGAGGATGATGTTGATGAGGGAACATCCCTCAGGACTACAGAAATGCCTGTGACGTACTGCAGGACCAGACTACGCAGAGAAAAAACCTCTGTGCTGCATCCTGGGAAAAATGTCTTCCGAACATCTAAGACTCCAAACATTCTGGCTATCTGCTCTATCTGATCTATCAGCAGCCTAGGAACTTTCTGAATGGAGAGCAGCCGACTCAACCCCCTACAGGACCTCTCCTGCCTCTATTACAAGCAATTAGAATGTTTCCTTCCATGTAAATAACCACGTTCAACTGTTGCTTATCTTCTCTCTCTCTCTCCTTCTCTCTGTCTATCCATCTCTGGTCCTCGGTTTCACCCACTCCCTCTCTCCACTTATGTACTTATCTCTATGCCTTCAGCGGGCTTGCTGTGTCACATGCCGAGTATGCGAGGAACCCCACTGACACACAGTAGCAGAACGGCTGGCCATGTTTATTTTTTCTCTTTTCCCCCTCATGTCCTTACTTGTCGATCATTTTAATTTTCTGTTTCATTCAACCACTCCTTGACTGTGAAAGGGATTCGTCACAAAGAAAAGTTCACAGCCATTTGCTCTGGTATACTGAAGATGCCTCAGGGGTAGAGCAGCCACTTGAGCTAACGTAGATACGCAAGTATCTATTTCTAATATAGGCATACACAAGCACATAAATATGCACACAAACACACATGCACATAAACACGCACATAATCACGCACACAAACAAACGCGCACGCGCACATAAACACACAGACAAACACGCACATAATCACGCACACAAACAAACACGCACATAATCACTCACACAAACAAACAGGCACGCGCACATAAACACGCACACAAACAAACACGCACATAATCACGCACACAAACAAACACGCACATAATCACTCACACAAACAAACACGCACGCGCACATAAACACGCACACAAACACGCACAAAATCACGCACACAAACAAACACGCACATAATCACTCACACAAACAAACATGCGCATAATCACTCACACAAACAAACACGCACATAATCACGCACACAAACAAACACGCACGCGCACATAGACACGCAGACAAAACAAACACGCACATAATCACTCACACAAACAAACACGCACATAATCACTCACACAAACAAACACGCACATAATCACGCACACAAACAAACACGCACGCGCACATAGACACACACACAAACAAACACACACATAATCACGCACACAAACAAACACGCACGAGCACATAGACACGCAGACAAAAAAAACACGCACGTAATCATGCACACCAGCACATACATGCACATAAACAGTCACACGGCTTAAATAAGAGTGTAAATGACTGTGCAGGTTTTTTGTACCGTTTACACTTCCATTGAACGAAATTTAACCCTGATTTAGCGGAAGGCTGCAGTGAAACACCAAAGGGGTTTTTTTCCTTCATGTTTTGTTGTGCATACTTAGCATTCTTATTATTTAACGAGATGATTATTCTAACCCTTTATTGCATTTACCCATCTGCACTTTGCCCAAGAAAGAATGAAGGAAACACAAAATTCCTGGGAGCAGGGCAGTTCTGCAATTCGTACGTGAAGTTGCATTAGTGTCAGAGGGTCATAAGTTTGGTTGGCTGGGTGGAGGTGTTTTTGTGAAGATGGGCTGATTAAAGAACTGTGTGATGCAAAGGACAAGGCGATGGGCTTCATTAGAGACCCACGTCAGAGCTGCCGCAAGGCATAGGAACATGGCAGGCTCAGCACATACACATCAGACACTGACAACCAATGTAAAAGGACACTCCCAAATAGACACGCACATGTTCTCTCTCTTTCTCTCTCTCTCTCTCTCTCTCTCTCTCTCTCTCTCTCTCTCTCTCTCTCTCTCGCTCTCTCTCTCTCAAAACTATAATGCAGGATAATTTTTAATCACAACTGAAAGGAAAAGCAAAAATAAACATGAGGTGGTTTTGTTATTCTTTCTTTAGGTTATATTGACACAGAAGTCACATCAACTTTCAAAGTCAGTGCTACACATTTAAGGCAGAATGATAATAGCCAGACATTTTAACAATTTTGTAAATATTCAATTAGTGAGGCTCTGTTCTGAGGCTTGCATGACAACTTGTTGACCTCCAGTGATCTTCAAGGTTGTTGTCCTCTGTTCTGTTGCTACATTTAGCAACACTGATCCGTTTTCCTTCTCATTAGACAAACTAGAAATTACAACAAACACACATACATAAGAGGAAGTTATTGAATGTCCTGAATTTTTTTTTTTAGAAAGTTGGAATTATAAATGTATCCATTGGAGTGCTGATTTAAATTAACGGGAAGACATTCACTTAAAGTGCACGTACCTGGAATGAAGACACATTTGTCAGACACATTCGATATGTATTTACTTCGGATTCTGAGACTGCTTCACAGGATAGGATTAATCACAATATACAAAACATTGTTCATGAAAAGTGTCAGTGAATTCACCCATAGGATCTGAATAACCTGCTGTGACCAGTAAACTGGCTTCACACAGGTCAGGCTAAAGCATAATGTAATTATCAGAATTATTGACACATTAGAATTAGAATTATTAGAATTAGAATTATTATTATTAGAATTATCAGGTTATCAGAATTTCCCCAGGATTTGCAACATCTGTGTGATCACTGACTGGGGATTGAATCTTGCCTCGGGTCTAGTGGCGTGAGCTTACCTTCTATTGCAAACTCATCCTCACCGCGCTTCGCTAAACTTGTATCCCATCTGGGATGAATAAGCTTTCATTTGTGCCACATATATACATGTCTTTGGTTTGATTTGACACAATCGACCTTTAAACAATACCCGGACAGTGTTGAGTTGACACCGTCTTCTTGTCTAAGGGTGGTGTTAGCATGCTCCTGAGTGCTTCCAGCCACAGGCATGTGAGGTCTCGGAAAGCAAATGGCTTCCTCCTGTTTCCGCCTCTCTACAAGTGTCCCTCTTTAGAGTGCTGATGTGGGCGACAAGATTCCTTCTTGAAAGAGAGAGCAGACATGGCACAAATCACTCTGCCACTTACTGGCTTGAAGTCTCTTTGTGTGAAGTTCTCTGTTTTGCTTTTGGTGTCCATGGAAACAGCTGGACAGGGCTGGTTTGTGCTACATTTAATGTAGGATGTAGGTATGTATTTTGGCCTGCATTTTTGGATATCAGTAAGACCAGTGTTACTCAGAGCAGTGTCCATCAGTCAGAGCAGTGTCCCTCAGTAAGAGCAGTGTCCATCAGTAAGACCAGTGTTACTCAGAGCAGTGTCCGTCAGTCAGAGCAGTGTCCCTCAGTAAGAGCAGTGTCCCTCAGTAAGAGCAGTAAACCTCAGTAAGAGCAGTGTCCCTCAGAGCAGTGTCCCTCAGTAAGAGCAGTGTCCATCAGTAAGAGCAGTGTTACTCAGAGCAGTGTCCGTCAGTCAGAGCAGTGTCCCTCAGTAAGAGCAGTGTCCATCAGTAAGAGCAGTGTCCCTCAGTAAGAGCAGTGTCCATCAGTCAGAGCAGTGTCCCTCAGTAAGAGCAGTGTCCCTCAGTCAGAGTAGTGTCCCTCAGTAAGAGCAGTGTCCATCAGTATGAGCAGTGTCCCTCAGTAAGAGCAGTGTCCATCAGTCAGAGCAGTGTCCCTCTGTCAGAGCAGTGTCCCTCAGTAAGGGCGGTGTCCCTGACTCAGAGTAGTGTCCCTCAGTCAGAGTACGGTCCCTCAGTCAGAGTAGTGTCCCTCAGTAAGGGCGGTGTCCCTGACTCAGAGCAGTGTCCATCAGTTAGAGCAGTGTCCCACAAAGCAGTGTCCCTCAGGGCATTAACCCTCAGTCAGAGTAGTGTCCCCCAGGACAGTAACCCTCAGTAAGAGTAGTGTCCCTCACTAAGAGTAGTGTCCCTCAGTCAGAGTAGTGTCCCTCAGTAAGGGCAGTGTCCCTCGGTAAGGGCAGTGTCCCTCAGTCAGAGCAGTTACCCTCAGTAAGGGCAGTGTCCCTCAGTCAGAGTAGTGTCCCTCAGTAAGGGCAGTGTCCCTCAGTCAGAGTAGTGTCCCTCAGGGCAGTGTCCCTCAGAGTAGTGTCCCTCAGTCAGGTCTTAGTTCTACAGCTTATGATAATGTTATTCTCTGCAGATGAGTTCACCAAAATGTGGAGAAAAGCGACAGTCCCGCCCAGCACCAGTGATCTGAAATGATCACTGGTTCTCAGATCCACTGACAGGAATTGTGTACATTACTTTTTGCAAAACCATTTAAAGTTTATTCCAGGAAAGGGTATTGTCACAAACTCATTGTGATTTGAAAAATCTGGTACATTAAATTGTTTCACAGCTATCGGCGGTACAGGTAAATGATAAAAACACAGATTGTTTTGTTCAGGCGTTTTCAGTGTACATTTATCGAGTGAGACTAGATAATTGACTTGGCACTACCCTTAACACTCAATATCATTTCTTTAAGATGAAAGTCCTGAAGAGCAGCAGTAAGATTTGTTTGTCGTATTTCTCTGGAAACGCTCACAAAGTCTGACAACTGGTCAACATCTGCAGCTTGAGCATGTGGACAGGGAGGGCCTGTGGTCAACATCTGTAGCTTGAGCATGTGGACAGGGAGGGCCTGTGGTCAACATCTGCAGCTTGAGCATGTGGACAGAGAGGGCCTGTGGTCAACATCTGCGGCTTGAGCATGTAGACAGGGAGGGCCTGTGGTCAACATTATTATTAGCTTGCAAACATAAATCTACTCTTCCAAGAACATTAGAAATGGTTCAATTGTAATTTGTGGTACAAAACTGGTGTGTCTGTAGAGTTTTTCCAAAAATATATGAAAAGTTTACATGAAGTAATTGAAGCTGTTTGGGGTACGGCACAAATGAAGGTGTTTGCGTTCATGTTGAATACAAAACAACAGAATGAATAGATCAATAGATGTTGTAAAACATTTCAAATCAGTGATGTATTTCTTAAGTATTATTACGTATACTCTACATATATAGTTTAAATATGCACCTATGTTTCACAATAAATCAATAAATTAATCAATAAATAGGATCTTTATTTACTTAAGCAGCACAGATATAGCAAGAATGGCAGCTCAAATTATATTTCAGGGATACAGATTCTGAAGAATGAGTCCAGAGAAAGGCTAGCCGAAATGCTATAGTCCAGAGAAAGGCTAGCTCGACATGCTATAGTCCAGAAAAAGACTAGCCAAAATGCTGTAGTCCAGAGAAAGGCTAGCTCGACATGCTATAGTCCAGAGAAAGGCTAGCCCGACATGCTATAGTCTAGAAAAGACTAGCCGAAATGCTGTAGTCCAGAGAAAGGCTAGCCGAAATGCTGTAGTCCACAGAAAGGCTTGCCCGACATGCTATGAGTCCAGAGAAAGGCTAGCCCGACATGCTACAGTCTAGAGAAAGGCAAGCCTGACATGCTATGATGATATTTTGACAGACTCACTATGGGGGACGGGCGGGACATGACATGCCTCTTTTTCCACGTATCCCCTAAGCCCAGCAGCGATAAGCTCTCTGGGGTATGTGTCCCATAATAGTGAAGGCTAGAGTAGAGGCGGTTTGGGTGGGAGGTAAAAGGTCAGCAACTTGGTGAGTGGAGAGGACTGGGGTCCTTGCAGGGCAAAATGGGGGGGGGGTTGCCAAGTTTAGCCTGTGGAGTCAGTAGCTGCCATCTGGCCCTCTCCCCACACATACACACCCCCCAGAATGGCGTGGAGTCCCGGCTGACGGCACACATGTTTCTCAGCCCTGACACCTCCTTATCATCCCGAGCAGCAAAACAGGGGAGAGCGGCTCTCACGGCATGCTGGGGCTGGGGGGGGGGTGGGGGGTGGGGAGATAACCCCAACGACCAGGAGGGAGAAAACCAGAATGGGCCAGTCGAGTTTGGCTGGATTTTCCTTTGTCAGTTTAGTGGAATTGCTGTGATTTGCAATATGAAGTGATGATTTGTGTTTTGGCCCTGGTGGGGGTGGGGGGAGGGGGTGAGCGATAAGTCGAGCGGAAGACATTAATGAAGCAGTCCATGTCTGCAGAGGAAAGGCAGTCATCTTTGGAGGTCCACATAGCTCAGAGCAGCCTGGCAGTCCCAAGGCTGGCCGTTGGGTACAGACCTCTGGGGAACTTCTCACAGTATATTGTTGTAGAGGTTACATTGTAGAGGAGACATTTCAGACCAGGAAAGGATTCAACTCAAACCCTTCCTGTGAAGGTACTTTGGCATCGTTGTATCCTCACACATTTACTCAGAATATTGTGCATCGTCTCCAAGTTTGATGGAGAGGACATTGCTGAAGTTAAAGAAAATCCAGAGTGTGCTTAAGGTATCAGTTTAAGTCTAGGATATTCCTTTAAATTATGTAGCAATCAGGGGGAACTATTAATCAACAGAGACAAAACTTTGAACAATAATGAAATGTTATAGACACCTTGGTTTTGTAGATGTGGAGATCTTGTCCCCACCGGTTTTGGACAGATGTTTCTTTCACAGTAAGTTTCCAAAAGAAAGATCACAATTAAAATGAATTTTTCCTCTTTTTCTTAGTTAGCTCATCAATAATATTTCATTTCTCTTGATTAGCTCTTCCACAGTAGTCCACTTCTCTTAATTGGCTTTTCCACAGTATACCATTTCTCCTAATTCGCGCTTCCACAGTAGTCCATTTCTCCTAATTGGCTCTTCCACAGTATTCCATTTCTCCTAATTGGCTCTTCCACAGTAGTCCATTTCTCTTAATTAGCTCTTCCACAGTAGTCCACAGTAATTCACCTTTAGTCTACTTTCCTAACACAGTCCAACCAGGAAAATACATTTTTTTATTTACCATTTCATAATAAAATATTTGTAAAGCAACCATTAAGTGTGTTTGTGAGAAAGCCACATTTGTATGCTTACATGAGTATGATTCTATTTCCCTACATAGATATGTGCTATTCACTACATTATTAAGTTTTGTTTCCTGCCTGGTTCCGTACTGATATTAACAACATTATACTGTACATCGAAATTAAATATTCTCTTTCCTGAAATACAAAATATACACATTTACAAACAGAAAGTCCCCAGACCGGCTTTACATAAATACATTTATACCCTTTTTCTTACCAGGGCAAATTGACCGTCCCCATATGTCTAAATGTTTAAAAACATTAACACTTTTTAGGATTCACCACACCTAAAAAAACATAATAATTGTTAGATTTAAATCTGTATTAAATAAAGAATTTAACCCTGACACTGAAGGCATGGGTTTTTGTAATAATTTATCTCTTTTAAAACTCCATTCTATTGATTTTTATTTTCTTGGATGGCCATCTGCAAGGTTTTAATATGGTTTTGATTTCTTTAAGTGTTTTGTGCTAGTCATAATGAGGGACTGCAAATCTCTTGATGAATAAGAGTCTTTCCTCATCCCCTCAGGCAGGGAGACTATCTGCAGCCACACTCTGCCACAACCATGCCCTCATATTTGTACTTGTAGGTGACCACGCCCGTGTCATCCAGGTAAAGCAGAGAGATGGGGTCCAGCTTTGTGGGCACGCAGCAGGCACGTGACACCCTCTGTGGGCTCTTCATGCTGACCAGCGTCTGAACGATGGCATGCTTGGTGGGCGTGACGTGTTTGGTCAGCGGATACGAACAGATCCCGCTGCACTCGTAGGCCTCGTACCCAGCGGGCGCCAGGACCCAGCTGTCCCAACCGATGTCCTTGAACTCCACATACAGGGAGGTCTTCTTGCAATGGTTGCCTTTGGCGTTGCGGCGGATTCTGGACGCCGTGTCGTAGATCAGATTGGAACGCATTTGGATGACGGCTTCCTCGTCTTGGTCCTCGTCCAGCTCGCTCTCTGCTTCCTCGCCTTCCCACAGCCCATTGGCACTAAGTCCCAGATTGTGCTGCAGCCTCGCCCCCGTGCTCTCATGTCCTATCATCTCGTTTAGCTCCCGTTTGTCTCCACGGTGATCTCCGCTCTGATCGTCCGAGAACACAATCAGCAAAGGTTTGTGCTTGGCATCAGGACTCATGTCAATCTCCATCTCACCTCCAAGTGTCCTGCCCCCTGATTCCTCTGCAGTCTCAAAGTGGCCAGTTGTACTCTCACTGTTTAGACTTGCAATGTGTACCTCCAGCCTGTGGGTGGTGCTGTATTCCGATTTGTGCCAACGATGGACTGCAGAGGTCATATCAAAAGACTCCCATCCACTATCTGTGCCAAAAACCTGCCGTGATGCCAGCTCCACCCATTGCACTGACTCCCTTTCCTTTTGTTCTTCTAACAATCCTGTTCCCTTCCTCCATTGGTGGATGTTCTGCTCTTGCAGATCATCCAAGACCTCAAAGATGGTCACCTTGCGGTCGACCCCAGCATAAAGACGCCGGTCCCTCTGGACCAAAGTGTAGAGACGCAGCTCGCCTGCAGTGATGCGCTCATGGTGAGGGACAGACACGTTGAACAGCAGTGGATGTTTCCTGACTCCTCCAACACCAACACTGAAGGAGGAGGTGTCTGAAAGAGAAGAAGTAAACCAACCCACAGGCAATGTCATTAGTTATACACAGGTAATGTCATTCGTTAAAAACACACAGGCAATGTCAACTGTTACACACAGGTAATGTCATCCGTTACAAACACACAGGCATTGTCATTAGTTACACACAGGTAATGTCATCCGTTACAAACAAACAGGCAATGTCATTAGTCAAACACAGGCAATGTCATCTGTTACAAACACGCAGGCAATGTCCTCAGTGAAACATGGGCAATTTAATCTGTTATAAACATGCAGGCAATGTCACCAGTTACAAATACAAAGGCAATCTCACCAGTTAAAAACTCACAGGCATTGCCATCCTTTTCAAACACACAGGCAATATAATCAGTTACACACACATACACAGGCAATGTCATCTGTTACAAGCATGCAGGCAATGTAATTGGTAACAAACACACATGCAATGTCATCCATTACATGTAGGCAATGCCATCTGTTACAAACACACATGCAATGTCATCAGTTACACTCAGGCAATATAATCCGTTACACACGGGCGTTGTCACCCGTTACAAACACACAGGCAATGTCATCCATTCACATATGTTTTATACAATAAACTTTTGTAACTGCACGCCTATGCAGTCACCTATGTATAAGCATAAATTAACTTATTTGATGGCATTTAAATAAGTAATGGAATAATTTAAAACATTTTGCATTAAAAAATTTGTATAATCTTTCTTTAATCAATAGAAACTTTAAAATGCAAGAGAACAGAGGGCAAATAATCAGACATATAATCAGTTTCTCTTTAATACAAACTACTATTCATATAATACCATTATAATGTATTAAACATTATATAATTGTTTCATTATAATGTATTATACATGTGGTCTGCCTTAGAGTAAACCCATCAAAGCAGTGCGATGTGTGACTGAATGCGTAAGTTCCTGACAGGAAGGCGTACATTTACCATTTTCTTTACACCTTCCGTGAAAGAGGAATATGAAACAGGTGGCGCCCATTATAGGCAATGCATGTTAAAAATCCTACTTTTCTGTTTCATTTCATTTCTTTTCTGCCAGAGATTTGTATTACCGACCACAGCCTTTGTCGACCTCTGACATACTTAAAAACATGGTCCTGGTTCTCTTCAGGAATTATAAACATAGTAATAATTATACTTGTGATCTCGAAGTAAACCATTTTTCATTGAATACTTCACAAGTTCACAAGAATATTTATCTCAAGAAGTTCTATTGTATGAAAATCGATTCCTGTTCCCATTTTTACTGTTCCTTTATTATAAATTTTTTTTTTTGGATAAATGGTAAAAAAATTTGAAATGTGGTGATAAACATAACACAATATTTATTGTGTGATTAAGAACAATTCTGTGCGGTGGTGTATAACGCACCACTATGCATGTACCCACGCTCTGTGGTACACCAACACTCTGCAGGACAGTACTGTGAAGTGCAGGGCAGTACCTTCATTCTTGAAGCTGCGGACGATGTTGGACGAGGGCATGGCAGTGTGGTCGTTGGCGAAGCGGTTATAGAGCTCCAGCATGTACTCGGGCGGTTCCGCCCGAGTGGCCCCGGGCTGCAGAGGTGGCCCCAGGCCCGACAGGTTGAAGGTCCGGAGGAACTGCCCACGCAAAGTCTCCAGCAGGCTCTGCATATCCACCTTGCTGTCCTGCTCCATGAAGTCCCCTTGCCCGTCTCCCAGAGTCAGGCGCTGGTCCTCCACTGACATAATGGGGCTGCCCTGGCCCCAGCTGGGCCCCAGCAGGAGCAGGGGCAGAAGGGGGAAGAGAACCATGACGTAGACACACCCCATTCTGGAAACCCCAGCAGCAGTCATTGCTGGTGGAGAACAAGACCTGCGGGGCTTTTGTTGTATATAACCTGGAAGTGCAATCCAACACAAGTCTCAGTAAAGAAGGGTCAACTAGCGTCACACAATCTTGGAAAGGTAAAATCCAAGGCTCTGTCTCCCAGTGGCTTTCGCTTTCTCACTGGTGTCGGTGTCCTCAAAGATTCTGTGATCTGGTAGAGAGGGCAGGGTGGAAGCGTTGATAGCTTTGGAGGGTTCGCTGCTCTGTTGCCCTCCGGTACTGTTTGCCTGTGGCTAGTCCTGGGTGTTCTCACAACTGTCTATCTATGTTTTTATCCCGTGTGAATCTCTTGGTGTCTCGTCCCGGAAAGTTTGAGTCCCGGCAAGGAAGTGGCTGCCGTGGCATCTCTTTTCTGATGTTTTTCTCCTCTGTTTCTCTTTTCCTTGCTCATTCTTTCTTTCTTTCTTTCTCTTATCTCTGAAATGGGAAGCTCTGCGTTTTTTCTGTGTGTGTGTGTGTGTGTGTGTGTGTGTGTGTGTGTGTGTCTGTGTGTGTGTCTGTGTGTGTCGTTATCAGTCTTTTTCCTTAATGAGGGTTTTGTAAACATCGTTCAGATTGAGGCAGGAGAGGCTTCCTTGTGAAGGTTTTTTTTTTTTTTGCAAGGCAGAAAAGGCAGAAACATTGTTTATTTGTTTATTTAATTTGAAAAAGTGGCAGTTGGGAATAAGGGTCCTTGGTTCATTGACAGCTTTCCCAGGACACCTGTAAAAGAGCCCCAGATTAGCATGCCTCAAAAGCAATGTGTTGTGATCTGTGTGGAAATGAAATGAGAGTGAATTGTTGACTGAGAAATTGTGGCCTAGATAAACAGATTACCAGTTAACCCAGACATTGTGTTACACCAATTAGCATACTCTTTTATTTTGTTGTTTTGTGACACACCATATTTTACACAAATTGATCTGACCTTTTTTTTTTACATAACACCATTGACAAATAAGTTATAATATTTTTTAAAGGAATATAAATGTGTCTCACAATATTTGATAACTTTTTGGACTAGAAAGCAAATGAAGTAAAGAGAGAGACTGTTGAAAGGCAGGACTGCCTGCATGGTTCTAACAAAAGTTTCACACCTGAAGACAATTCTCGGTGAACAACACTTTGGTGAGATAACGATGAGGTTCAGAGTCTGATTAGTCTGCGCCACCTATGTGACTTTGTGCTAACGATATGTTTGTCCTCGTTCACGATGCTGACTCTCAGTGAGATGATCTTAACTGGAGACAGTTGGAGGGTTTGGAGAAAAGGCTTGGGGGAGGAAAACAGACACATAGAGTCTAAATGTCTAAGGGAAGGTTCTGTGGCTATGCTGAAATAGCAAGCCTCTTCAATTAAAGCACATCTTGTCACATACCCCAAAGTGATCCCCGACAGCCCAATGTCATCACTGACTGCCCAATATGATCACTGACACCCCAACATAATTCCCGACAGCCCAGCGTGATCACTGACTGCTCAGTATGATCACTGACACCCCAACATAATTCCCGACAGCCTAACGTGATCACTGACTGCTCAGTATGATCACTGACACCTCAACATAATTCCCGACAGCCTAACGTGATCACTGACTGCTCAGTATGATCACTGACACCCCAACATAATTCCCGACAGCCCAGCGTGATCACTGACTGCTCAGTATGATCACTGACACCGCAACATAATTCCCGACAGCCCAGCGTGATCACCTGCAGCCTAATGTGATCAGCGACGGTCAACGTTATCTTCTACAGCCCAACGTGACCATCTGCACCCCAACGTGATCAATAACAGCCCAACTTGATCACCTACGGGCCAACCTGATCGCCTGCAGCCCAACATAATTACCTTCAGCCCAACATGATCAGGCTTTTAAAATAGCTGCAGGGATTGTTTTGTGAACTGTTTCTGCTGGGTGTTGGAAGTGTGATAAAAGGGGACAAGAGCTGACAGAATTACCCCTATTTGTGCAGGATAAGCTGAGCCACGCTGAGAAAATGGCCATGCCTGCTTTTCTGAAACTCTATTAGTGAGACTTATGATTTTGTAAACTAGACTCAGTAGTTTAAACTTAAAATAAGCAAACCGCAAGCTGGCCGGGACATCTGCTGTCTGCACATGTGACAAACCACCACTGCGATAATGACCCACAGGGGCACTCGTTAGAAACCAACACTGCGATATTGACCTACAGGGGCACCCATTAGAAACCAACACTGCGATACTGACCTACAGAGGCCGACACGCAATATTAACAAATGGAAGACGTGGGAAAGAAAGGTATATTTTTCCTCCCTGCCACTCACCAGTGGTTTTGACACATGACAGACATGCTGCTATCTCCCCTGCGGCAGCTTACATAATGCCCCTGTCTAATGAGTTGCCTTGGGTCTCCGTGGCTTGTTTGGGAACGCGTGATAACAACTCTGTCCCACACTCACACACACGCGCGCGCACACACACACACACAGGCCCCTAAACGAGTTTGGCTCCTGGGCTAACAATCTAATAACATTCCTGCAATTGCTTTCTTGCCCTCTCTGACACTTTATCTACAGCAACTCACTGTCTGAGCTGTGACCATCACCCAACAGCCGTCAGACGGGTGAGTCCTACTTGGTCCTTCTCCCTCCACTTCCCCCTGTTCTCACTCAGACATGCGAGTCGC
>JAOYSI010002012.1:0-16495 GCA_025775065.1 Hiodon alosoides
ATTGTGTGCCTGAGGTGACAGCTGTGGCAGTATGATTGTGTGTGCGAGGTGACAGCTGTGGCAGTATGATTGTGTGTCCGAGGTGACAACTGTGGCAGTATGATTGTGTGCCTGAGGTGACAGCTGTGGCAGTATGATTGTGTGTGCGAGGTGACAGCTGTGGCAGTATGATTGTGTGTGCGAGGTGATAGCTGTGGCAGTATGATTGTGTGTGCGAGGTGACAGCTGTGGCAGTATGATTGTGTGTGCGAGGTGACAGCTGTGGCAGTATGATTGTATGTGCGAGGTGACAGCTGTGGCAGTATGATTGTATGTGCGAGGTGACAGCTGTAGCATGTTCATGGACAATTTTCTTTACTGTGTCCTCGTTTGTCTTTGTAAAGAGTCTACATAAATCTCAACATGACGATGTTCCAATGAGTCCAATGTCAGTATTATCCAATCACAATTTTTAAATTTAAATTACGCTGACAACTAATACCCATTTTCTGGATTTAATGGAAGTATTTTTATATCAATAGGCCTATTGTTTCATATATTGAAACCTAGTCGTCACCGTATATATTGGCATTTAAAGCATTATGGGCAACACAGAACAAAAGAGAGATGTTTTATGAGTTATAGCAGGGGTATTCAAACTGTGGGCCGTGTCCCCCTGGTGTGTCGTGGAGAGGAGCCAGGACATGTGCACATTTTAAACAATCTATAAAAATAGGGAAGGATAAGGCCTATCTGGATTATACTCTTGTCTGACACTATGTCAGAAAAAATAAATTTTTTAATTAAACTCTCTATTGGTGGTGACTCGGCTTCCAAAGTTTTAGACCGCCGTGTTATAGCATAAAGATCAGTATGTGTATAGCCAACTACAGCAATACTAACCAAAGCTAAAGCCATTTTCCAAACATTTAACATCTAATCCTAAGCTTTAGCTGAGAACAGAAAACTGGACGTTCGTAAGCCCAGCCGCGTGTAATCAAGTTTGCCAGTCAAGCTCTAGTCATTTTTTGCAAAATGTTGAAAAGGTGCATTCTGTGACACTGAGGAAAACAAAAAGTAAGCCAACATGGGAGGGGGAGTCAATTGAGAACAATGGCAGCTGCCAGGATCTTAGATGCTAAAACCACATTGTGTTCATATGGAATACTTATTACTTACACATGTTCATTGAAAAAGCTACAGTTACACCGTGGCTAACCCCGTGGGTCTATGAAACAGCCACTGGCTTATAGTGCAGGAACAAGTGATGCTGGAGATTTTCATTAACAGATACTGAGGAGCAACATTTCCCCATATGTGTTTAGTAGCTTCAAAAAGCAAGCCATCATTTCAATTCCACTGAAAGATCTAAGCTCTTAGACATTATTTTTGCAAGCAAGCAAGTAAATACTGGGGGAATAATTTGTCATGTCATTAAAGAAGTTCCATGTGTATTCTGCTTAAAAAATTAGTGGCTGAACTTCTCTTAAGTAGATGATATGTAGCAATCATACAGCATTCTTAAACATGTCACAAGCAGGGATGCATGATCACATAGCACTATTCACAAAAAAACTTTGATCGCGTAGAATACAACTATGCATCAATGAAAATGCACAGATCGCTTCTCTCATACAAAACTGTTCTGAACTGATAGCAATTAAAGACAAAATGAAATGCCACCTAATGTGCACCTAATTTGTTAACACATGCTTTTGTCACCTGTAAACTGTTATATTGTAATGAACATTTTTCCAGGCAGCCCACAGACTGTAATAAAACACAACTTGAGCAAAATGCTGCAATTAGGAACTAAAAAACTAAATAAAGCTACACAAAAAAAATATGTCCACATCACACCAGTATTAACATCACGTCACTGGTTATCCATAGAGCACCAATCTTCAGACTTCAGGGTGTCACTTTTTTAAGGCAACGAATGGTCTTGGACGTTTAAAAGGCCATAGGGTCTCCTATAATCCCCATAGATTATTTATCTTAGTTTACCTAATTCCGTCCGGGAAGCAGACTTTGTCCAGAAATCTCAATAGTTAAATCTGTTCTGTGCTGAGATGGAATTAGGCCATGGGATATTCAGGTGCAAAGATCATTCCTCGCTTTCACCTCTCCATCAGCAGGCCCACCCCTGTTGGTCCGGTCGTACTCTTAGGAGGCAAAAATCACGGTTATGTTACCTTCCCCTGCGTCTCACCTCATTATTGCTTTTGAGTGCTGACATAGTTTATTCCTCTTGAGGCCATATAATGTCACACAACACACTAAACACTAAAATCTCCTTGATTGTCAGCTGCCGACCATTTTTTACTTTTTCTTCAGTCATTTGGCTTGCCCTCTCCCTGGCATGGGAGAAATAAGCTGTAGCCAATCCGAAGATGGGTATCATCTCCAGTGTAGTCTACAGACCCCCTGTGGTGTATCCCTTAAACCTTCCGTTCAGACGTTCTGAAGCTGCTGAGCTATCAAATCAGCTCTTCATTAATGACCTTATTATTCAGTGTTATCCTATATGCGTCTAATAATATCACATTGCAAGAGTTTTCTCGACTGCCTCTGGGGTCAGGGAATAATTTTACAGGTTTCCCTGTTTGGCACTGGGTGTTCCTTTTTTTTTTTTTCCTCTACAAAACAAATTTTTCAATCTGGTCAGCGCTATGTGACAAATCCAAAATGTACAAATTACAAAGTTTGATTGTTTGAAAGTCCACTTCAGCCGTACATAATAAAACATAAAACAATTCCTCTTCCTTTGCTGTTGTATCAAAATCAGTTTTGTAGGTATTTCTAATACATGCATTAATGTAGCCCTGTTTCCATCCCCATGGCAACAGCACTTAAAGGAAAAAGGGACAATAAAAAACGTTGAACTGTGGAAAGTTCTATATTACCCTAGCATGTTTGGCTTTTGGTCGATTAATCCGAAACTGGGAATGGCATCATTTCTTCTTTCTCTGGTTCATCTCAATAGAGGCTGCTGTCCTTTTTGCAGTTTGTGGTGTTTTATTAAGGCGGGATCAGACACTAGAGGCAATTAGCCGTTAGCCAACATTCTACAGCCTGGCACTGGCCTACCCTTAACCTCTGAGGCACCAACATCCATCATGGCAACTGTGCGGGTCTCTGGAGGGCCCTCCTGCTTTGTCAGCCACACTCCACTCAATAAGGGCTATGCAGCTTATCCGTGCTCACTCACTCAGTTATTCTGCACAAAACACAAATCACCTTTTAACCTATCCTGTTTATTACATATATTTTTTTATTACTGTTTGGCTGCGAGGCACATCAAGGTAACATTTGTGTCGGTACTAGCTTTATAGTTGCATGGTCTTTCTTCAGTGTCATAGAGCACGTTCCTCTAATTCTCTAATCCAGTGCTGTAGTCCCTCAAGCATTTTTTGGTTGAAGAAAGATCACTATTATCGGCTTGAGTGAGCGAAATCTTGTCTTCAAACAAGGTACAAGCAAGACGCATCAATGGCTAACGAACAAGGACAAAAAGCGGAGAGAATCTCAGGTTTAGACCAGGTTAGGTAGGAGTTGACAGCGGAGAAGGTACCGACCCAATGTGCGTCAGTAACTTTGTCTTCAATCAGCATGTTTGAGTGTGATGAGGTACGAGGAGATGAGAGGGTGTTCGCAGGAACAATTGCAAGTGCTTATGCGTCGTTCCACCAAAACGCGCTAGCGTAGCCGGCTGGAAACAGTGGTTAGCGTCGAGCCGAGAGAAGCACTACTGATTTACCTCCACCCCAGCACGGACGGCACTCGGCCAAATGTGCGCCGCCTCTGAGCGCTCCCGGTCACAATCGGCTGGAGAACCTTGGAAATCCAGCTCATATGGCTTAGTCTGCACTTAGTCTGCCGACAGGGAGGCCAGAGGAGGGATATTTTGGCAGCAGTCATGGTGGGAGAGAAGGCATGGATGAGAGACTGGAAAGGTGTAAGGTCACAAGCAGTCTTGGATTTCCTACACTTTTTTTTGGCTGAAATTACTTTTGTCTTTTACTGACAGCCACAGACTGGAAGGGGATGTTTGTGCTTCTGCTAGTTACATGTTCAGTATCTTAACTACTATGTCAAGTGTGGGGCAGTTTTATAAAGAAGCATAGTCCATCTGGAGTTGTATTCAACTGATCCATTGGCAACATACTGTGTCTCACTGATGTCTCTCTCATAGCATCTGCCCTTTACCTGGAATTTATTGTTTACATTTTTTTAAAAGTTATTTCTTAGCTTCAAAACAAGGAATAAACACGGCTCTTGCATTGATACTTTAGCCATTTTGTTTCTTGTCAAACACCCTGGCAGCTTGATTGAACCGGGGCTGTGGTATTCAAAGAGTTGGTTCAAAAATTGCACGTCATTTTAGAATCCTTTAGAGGGCGCTGGGAGAGACTTTTTTCCCGTAAGAATCATGAATACGGCTAGGAAAAAACAGAGGAGGTACTGGATTTACACAGTGGATGAATTTCCCACTTAAACAGCTACCATAGATTTTTAAGAAATACTCGCTCGGTGTTACAAGATTGCAACATGGTGTTGCATGAACCAGTGACGGTAGCAGGGGTAGAATGATAATTTTGTTTACTACAGTACAAGCCTTTCGGGTTCCAGTGTTTCGTTTAAATGTTCTACGTGAGGTAGAATGCGTGGTTAAATCATTATTAACAATATTCAAATAAGCAGTTTACCGTGTTTTCCTTTTCTGGTGATGTGTGCACGTTTTAATAAGCAGACCTTGTTTCTTCCCGTCTTAAATGAAAGCTTAATAGCAGATTTGAACAATTTTAACAAATCATTTGTTTCAAAATAGTATAAAATAATTACAATTTATACGGACACGTATAGAGGTCGAATTTACTAATATTAACTAATGGCACAAATGTGAGAACTGCTTAGTAATAAAACATAAATACATTTGCAATTAATAGTAAGCCTATTGCTATGCTGAAGAGAAAGGGTCCCTGCACTACGTAAAAAAAAAGATAAATGAATTGCATAAATCAATGTTTAGAGATCTATAAAATCAGACTACACAAAACAACACGGGCCATTCGAGGTGACATAGTAACGAACGGTAAATTTAAATCTAAGAAATATGGTATTCCCGACGAGGGTTCATGAAAAACTAGTCCAATGCTGATGAATGGCATAAATATAAATTGTGAAAATTGAAAACTATGAACATCATTAAAGTAGACCAAGCTAAAACGAAGAGGAAGATGAATTGCTTATGTAAAATCAATGGCACCGATGTATTAATTGTGTGGATTGAAAACTTAATGAACTATTGTTATCTCGCAAGTACAACAGAAACCCCGATATCCAATGTCACTGGATTATGAGGATAAAGTTGTATATGTTAACTCGGTTGGGGGGCGTTAATCGTCTGTAATCCTTTTAATGTCTCACACTTTTCATTGTTGAAGTTGCTATAGTAGCCTACGCATGTCGTCTGTTTCTGATTTGTCAGCCCTGCATGGAGCCTACGCCGAAGCATGCGTGAATTTATGATCAGCACATAATAGTTTAATGATGTAAAATACAGCAGCCTATATTAAATCTTCATTTATTCGATTTTGTGTCTTTTCTTCGTTGTAGTCACATTCTAATGTGTGCAATCGTGAATGGAATGCATTGTGTATGTAATGAAAGAAGTGATACTGCCTTCCATTCTATAGTCAAGATTGCAGAAAAATCTCACGGTAGCCGGATTGCATCCGGCCCACGTCGTTTATCCGCTGCACCTACTGTGAGACTGTATGTTTCATATTTGATCCGTAGTCGTCGCCAAATGATTTTTTTTTTTTTTTTTTTTTTTGTTTTTATTGTTTTTTTCAGTGAGACTTCCATGACTAATCGCATTTTAAGAATAATTCCAAAATGTACTGCAACAATGCAGTTTTACTCGTGGTCTCTAAATAGACTTACTTCACTGCTTGCTTTTTCCTCGGATAAAGTTATATTTTATATTGCGAGGGAGGGGGTTACCTTTGTTCTGGAGAGGCACACTTCTTAAGGATGTTCCTATCATTTTAAGCAGGGATGCAAGTGTGAACGAGGGACTGACATTGGAGACTGGTAATGGGACAAGAGGAGGGAAGGAGACAGGGAATAAAGTCAGTCGTAGACCACTGCTCACTGAAGCAACATCACCGATGGCTGCTATCACCATACGGAATTCATAACTCGAAGAACGACTTTTGATCGATTTGACAATAACTAACGGAGCCTTCCCCGATTCATGAATAGAAGTCCTTCGACTCTCAAAGGATTCTTTTACCCTCAAAGGGAATTATATACATCGTAGTACAAATACATAGATTGAGTGCATACTTCGCATTTGTGTACCTACAACTGGGCTGTGGACATCGAAGGATTTTAGATTTACATCGCCTATGCACTTCGTTAATTTTTTTTAAATGATCGTTTATTTGCTCGATTCCAAAATGCAGCATTTGTCGATGTATTGGCTCAGTTTATCCTACATGTCCAATTGAAAACAATCACTGAGGAAGCATGAACTGACAGTTTTAATCAGGAATGATGTTCATCGTTTTCTGTTATCGCATGATAAAACTGCTCTTTCATGAGGACGTATAATATCGGATTACCGTCGGCGTAGTAGGAAATAATGTGGACTTCGAAAAACTTCTGATGAAATGCAGTTGTCTGATACATATTTTGGAAACTAAGTTTTGACGCTTCTTAATACTTTGATTTAATTTGGGGTTTGATTTAATTTTGAAGCAAGACGGACATAAATTTTAATTTGCCAGTCTATTATTTTACAACGATCGCATCCGTAGAAAGTACAGTTAATGAAGGGAAATTTACCTAAGGGAAGATTCTGGATTAATTGTGATACTGAAAAATGAGACTGATACTATCGGGATCAAGCTATCTGTAAGTTAATCTCTTGTCAAACTCTAAATGATAACCTTTGTACACGGTGGTATATTTCTGTTCAAATTAATATTTGAAATGTGTTTTTCAGGTCTATTCATTTCATTGCGCTTTGCTTCTATGTTCAGGTACGTATCAAGTCGATAAATAAATTGATAAATTCTCAAAATTCAATTTTATTCATTTTTGATTAATTCATGTTATACGTCTACTTGTTTAGTAGGAATGCTAGGATACGAGTTTTTAGATTATTTCGTTACATACGTAGACTCTAAGTGAATAGACCATTGCAAAAACAGATGGAATATGTGCAAATACGCGTTAAGAAGTAGCCTATGCCCCTCAGAGGAGAATGATTGCATTCGTGTTGTAACAAAATTTTAAGTAGTTATCATAGTGAGTGAGGGCAACGGTCTCGCCTCCTGCAGCCTACGCTATTTAAATCCGAAGGCTGTTTTACCAGAGGGGAATCCGCCGCCAACACGTTTCAATGGAAGCCATGGCGATCATCAATCTAATGTCATAAACGCCGTTGGAATTGTTATTCCTCTAACGAAACCGAACACTTTCCTTGACTTTTTAAAATGCATCTTTTTAGACGCACTGCAGGTTTTGGTAGAACGCGGCTATTTCTTTTACTAAGAGTTCTTCGTTAATTAATTGTAGCATCGTTGTAATGTTAAGAGTTAAGTGCGTGAATTGCACTGCAGCACTGGGCTAGACTGATCGTTTTAGCTAAACATAGGTTATATGCATAAAACAGTGAAGTAATACAATATAAGTAGGATACTAAAGTATTCAACAAAAGTAGTTCTGTAATATTAGTACCTTGATTAATCGATGGTTAATACTTGCAAATATTTTATTTATGACAGGTAACTATTCAATCCCCGCCTAATTTTACACAGCATGTGAGTGAACAAAGTAGGGTGACGGACCGGATGAGCCGTAGATTGATACGGACCTATCAGCTTTATAGCCGGACAAGTGGCAAACATGTGCAAGTTCTTGGTAACAAGAATATCGACGCGATGGCCGAGGACGGAGACTTACATGGTAATAATTTTATGTTTCATTTTCACTCATATTAACGTGTGGTCACCTGCAACATTATATGGGACACAAACGTGTCTGCTTAAGAGGAGTCACTTCAAGTTATACTTATCGCAGTACTTCACTTATTCATGGACATGCTCTGAATTCACAGCTACCTGAAGAGCGATGTTCTGACTCATTTCTTGCTGTTTTAAAAAAATACTGACCTATTTGATTAGACATCGGTGGACGATAAGCCACACCAATAGCTGTATTTGATTATTTTTTGTTTCTTTAATATGCGTAGACGTTGAAAGCAACGTTAGTTCAGCGCGTCAGATAACACCATATTAGTTTTATTACAGTTAAATAAGTTACGATGGTTATTTGTGGAATTGTTGCAAATTATGCATAACCTCAATTTTGGATACATATAATTACCTTTTATTCCGCAAAGTACGGAAAAACTACATATAGAAACATATGGGTGCTAGGAGTTTTCCGAGAACGGTGATTTATATTTTTATATATAATATTCAAGACACCGTGGAGTGCAAAACTTTCAAACGGTTTATAATAGTTTTTTGTTCTAAATGTGAGTCTCAAGAGAAATCCTTGTGTCACGAAGAGTCATAGGAACTAATCTTACTTTAGCCTATTAAACAGTTCCTGAACAGCTTACCCCTAGTCAATTGTGGGATGGAAATGTGTCATTTAGAGGATTGAATTTAAGTACAGTTTTTTCATATAATTAGATTACTTATCATCAATAAATGCTAACATAGACTTTTCATGAAATCTACCACAATAATACAATGTTATTGTAAAAAACAAAACAAAAAAAAAACAGGTAGGAATACTAATGTCATGAAAGGCATTTAAATTTAGGTTGTTATCTTTATGCACTTGTTTCAGACCAGCTTTAGCAATGACAATTTATTCTGCTAAGTCTTTGTGGATTTTACACAAAGCCTGTGTAATTGTCTTTACAAATCCAAGTATGCACATGTGACAGTATGCAACTGCTTTCTCAATGGAGGGGAACACATTGTTTCTAAAACAAGTCCAACACAAACTGAGAGAACTCCTGCCGCTAATGTTTTTTGGTTGATCTGGCCATCTTTCCCCTGCTGCCATCCGTCTTTACTGTCTGCTGCCTGTTCTTTTTGGAGAACTCATCTGTGAGGAATTTTCACTTCTTTACAATTCAACCTGTGACTCAGTTTATGAAGGGGGGTGAAATAAACAACTTATACACACTCACACACACACACACACACACACACACACACACTCATGTACATAGACACTCATACACACACACATGGCTGAAGCCCATTCCAGCTTGCAGTGGGTCTTTAATATCCGTGTCATCCGCGGGTGTCACACTCCCAGCAGGGCAAAGTCACAGGCCAAGGCCTGACTGCTGCTCTGTCCTCGTAGCAGGAATCTCCACCAGTGGCTTATCACTCTCTCTTCCAAGCCCTGTTTGTCAGATCAGCACTCATCTCTGCTCCACTGATCAGACAGCAGACACATAACACCACATTTCTCGAGGCGTTACAAATCTTTTGTCTGTCATGCGGATATGTATCTGTGCTTCACATCTCACTTTAAACTTTAACTATATTTCATCAAATCCGTTGCACTGAAAACAAACATGCTGTTGTTTTGACCCCGCCTTCTGACTCATAATTATAGGTTTCTTCAAAATGACAATAAGCTGCATTTGACAATTTATCGGTTTGTTTCTTTGGCCTTGTGATCTTTCCTAAACCAGCGGCAACAAAGTCATGCTTTGCATAGCTGTTTTCTTCAGTTGCTAAAAGTGTAATCTAAAATAGAGACGTACGTGACTCTACGTGACTATTGTGTGAATACAGATTCATAAAGAATTTTATAGTCCTTCCAGCTGTCTCCTTTATTTCAGAGAATAGAGGTACATATGTTTTTATCATTTTGCTAGAACTTAAACCTGCAGAACTCCCTGGGAATAGTCTCTACAGTGTGTGTGTGTGTGTGTGTGTCTAAAATATAAGGGCCATTCCATATCAAAAACGTGAAAAATGTAGTGCAAAATGTAGTTACAGTAGTAACAAGCTGAATATTCCACACTTGTCGGAAATACAAAGCATAAATATTTTTTTTTGAACTCATGCATTTGAATTTTTTTCCTCAGCCAAACTGATAGTGGAGACGGATACATTTGGAAGTAGGGTTCGAATTAAAGGAGCAGAAACTGGATACTACATCTGTATGAACAAGAGAGGCAAGCTCATTGGCAAGGTGCGTATGGAAAAATACCTCGACTTGTTATGTGTTCCAGCCCAATTTAAGGTAAAAATTCTCAGCCCCTTTTTTCTATTGTATTTTTGCAAATGAAGCTTTCTTTTGGGGATTTGTAGTCATGACAGGAAGAAGTTAGATGTCGAAACTCTGCAGTAGTAAATCATTTTGATGCATACAACTCAAGAATTAATCAATACAAGAAGGAACATATGAAAACTGGGTTTGAAAAAAGATTTTGAGTTTGGACATGGCATTTACCTGTGATTATCTTTGTGCCCATTGGCAATGAATTGCTAATAGTAGAATAGAATAGCTTAACTAAGATAAAAAATAAGTCTGATAATTTGCCAAAGCCTTGCATGAGAAGCGGGAGAGAGACAATTCCAGAAGATACAGTTAACTAATAATTGTGTTTCTGTTCTGCTTTGGTCAGCCGTACTTCAAAGTAGTCAATGAGGAAAGTACGCGGATAGGTGTAAAGACTTCAGCCCATTGCTAGGATATTGTGCCTATGGTAAGGACTTTATTGCGAACCATGGGCTGAGAAAATGAAGACTTTCAGTTTCAGTACTTTCAGATATGCTGTCTGGTAACGAGGGTCCCTTTGTGCAGATTGTTCCTACGCATTTTTGCGCCAACCAATCAACGTGATAGCAAAACACAATAAGGAATCTGCAGTAAACACCCCAACATTATTTTTACTTTTCAAAATGTGAACTAGTGTAAACATTACTTGATTAATTACGGCAGGTTTATAGCCCACAAACGCGATTCACATTTTCCTGATGTGCCAGCATAACAAGCTGAAGGGAACTGGAGAGCGGCAGCAGATAGCCAGCTAGTGGAAAGTGAAACTACATTCAGTATACGCTCAACGATTACAGGAAGCGGCGTAACAGGACAAAGCGCAGAAAGAATGACTGCTAGGCCTGCAAGTGATATCCAACCTAGCTACCACTAGTTGCTCTTGGATTTGTGTAGCCTTGCTATGCGGATGATGCCTGGCTTATTGTAAGCTGCTCTGGACATTAGACCATCTGATAAATTATTAAAATGTAAATGTGAAATGTTAAAAGACAAAACAAAATCTTGGTTTATGGTGGTGGATTTTTTTTTTTAGCTAATGGCCTTTGTTGCCGTTTTGGAATGGAACTATTTTCAAAGGCAACCTAGAGTTAAACGAACTTATGTCTGCTTTAATCAGGCTCATTCACTTATTCTAAACCAAGCTGTGGGGCTTTCCCCTGATTTTGCAACTAGGTTTTTTTTTGTTCTGTACTGCAGAAAATAACTTTCTAGTAGGATGCTAAGGGGATAGTAATAACATTGATGAAATTCAATGTTCAATGTTCATCTTTAAAAAAGTTAAACACCTGTCTAATAATAACATGCATAATTGGTATTTTCTGCATCCTTTCAATGTGAACTCCCTTGAGACCCTAATCAGATTGTATGGCTTTCGCAAGGTTGATGGAGTGTAAGGAATTAGATCCTTCCTCACCGTTTTCATTACGCACTCTGGTTCCAAGCGTGGATTTGTGCATCTTCCTTACTGTGCTTAGTAATAAACTGGGATAGAAATACTGCCAACACCTAGCCAGCTCCCTGCCAGGTAGACCATCTGCCCGGGACCCTGATTTTACTCCATGTGACATCTTGTATGCCTAACACAGCATGTGTATGAGGGGTGACGAGGGGCGGGGGCAATATGTATGTTACGCTCAACCTCGATATGGTGGATTTTTATCAGCCCTGTTCATTCAGCGGCTTGTAGTTTACAATTGTTAAGGCAGTGATAGTTCAGATTTGACAGGGTTAAAAGGACAATCAGCTGTTGTCTGACCATAGTGCAGAAATGAATGAAGATAAAAACCAGTGCAGGAGCTATGGCTGTTGCATAAATTTTTTGGAATTTTTAAATGAGACATAATACGCTAATGACTGCATAAAAATATTGCATTCTTGTAGAAAAGATGCAGAAACATAAGATGAAGCATTGCAGGTTTATAATTTCACATTAACATAATATTATTTCACATGAACGTGACGTTGTTCTGCATTCATTTGACAAATACAGACATCGAGTTGAATAAGTCAAGTGAAATGCACATCAGTTGAAGGACTGGAGTGAGAATGAGTTACTTTAAGTTTTTTTTTGACTTGTTATATCATAAAATTGCAAATACTCAATATTTAATTAGGCCTGCACTTTACCTTTTTAATTTAAACTGTCTGGAGCCATATCCATGTTGCTTTTGTTGGATCCTCATATAAATCTCTCAAGATGAGATTCACAGCGTTGTGTCTCCCATGCAGACAAATGGCCAAGGGAAAGACTGCATCTTCACCGAAATCGTCCTGGAGAACAACTACACGGCCCTGCAGAACGTCAAGTACGAGGGCTGGTACATGGCCTTCACGCGCAAAGGCCAGCCCAGGAGGGGCTCCAAGACCCGGCAGCACCAGCGGGAGGTCCACTTCATGAAGCGGCTGCCCAAAGGATACCACATGACCGAGCACCTGCCCTTTGATTTCATCAACTATCCTTTCAGCAAAAGGACTAAACGCACCCACCACTCAGGAGAGCCCTGAGGGCGGTCAGCGGTGGAAAAGAAAGGGTTGACTCCTCTTAAAGACTCCTCGTGATATTTCGTAAGGGAAATGGAAAGATACCTAACCTGTAGTTGTTTTTATAATTCTTTAAAAATATGCGGAGAAGATCTATTTTTTTACCTCAGATTTTAAAGACTAACTATACATTTCTATTAGAGTCACGTACGCGAGTGCTGAAGCTTGATAGCATGTGGGTCTTTTTTTTCTTCTATCATTTTAGATTTGCCTCATTTCGATAGGGTATCTGCTGCTCAAGGAGATTGGTAGGGCCTGTGAGACTGCAATGGTGAAAGGTAGTTCAGTTCTGTACAACAGTTTCACATTCAGGTTAACTGAAAGTTTATACATCTCAATAGGCATTACTGACACACACACAGACATCACAAATTAATATGGCAGCTACTTTTCATGGGTTTCGTAATCATGGGTTGCCTACTGTTGTTTAAACTGAGGTGTAAATGCATTGTTGATTATTTAGGAAACCCCCTTGCTTTGTGTTTTTATTTTTTATGCATTTATAAATATATATTTTTTATGACAGATATGTAAAATAATTTTAATGATGGAAATATTTATTTAAAGATTAAAATGACATTAGAATATTAAAATTTGATAATCTATTCTCAGCCTTCATTTATGGTTGTCTACAGGTTTTAATTGAAGTTCCACATAGACCAACACACACGCACACTGGTTAAACGACACTACAAAAGCGAAAGAATTCAGCCAGATACTGCTGCTAGTTTGAAGATTTTCCAGCCAAAAGATACTTCTGAACTGAATACTGGTCAAATGGGTATTTAGCTCCTACATAAATGACCAGTGGAAAATTACTAAGAAGTGCATGTTTCAACAATTGTGTGTGGGCTTAATGAAGAGATATAGCATAGATACACACATTGCACACAGAACATTGTCACACAAAAAAAACCTCTGAATCGTACTGGTTAGGTAACTTGTTAAATAATCTTATTGCTGACTGAAAGGACAGCTAATCGCCCTGAGAAAAAAGAAGAAACTACATAAACGGCTGTGTCCTTGGTATTACAACCAGCGGCGCCAACTTTTCAAAATGATCGAGTCCAAATGAGTTTAAGATCAAATCAGTCACATGCAACACCACCAGAGTTTACCAGTTATTTTCTTTTAATAGTTTATCTGAACTGCCCAATGGCAGATAGTGAGATGGTAATAAGTGAGAATCCACAACTGGTATATCCAATTGGTTTTGAAGGCCTAAGCATTGAAACCTATACTGCATTGGACAATCGGCAACTTATGGTAAGGTAATATTAACTTGCTAATCAACGAGTTAGCACTTAAATACAAGTGAAACAGAAAATGTTCTAAAAATTTGACTGAATTTATTTAGCATCAAGAGTTTAGAGTTGCTGGGCAGAACGGCTTTCCTAAAAAAAATATTATAATCAATTCAGACAGGTTGTGAATGTTATATATATAATGTATATATTTAGAAAACTGGGAAGTTTTGCTGTTGTAGCCTTCTAAGTTGGCTATTTAATGGAATGCAGGTGGAGTAGTGTTTAAGAGCACTGCTGGCTCACGGTACTCAGGCACAAACTTAAAAATACAAACCTCTTACTAAATTGAGATGTGATCGTCCATATTTTTCTATCAGCTTGGAGGATGACATGGGTGGCATGAATCCACATGAAGTGGTTTCAATCCTGGTTTTTCAGGACAGAGTACAAAAAACAAAAAATAATAAAACATAATAATGAAATTATATTATTTTTGCCTCTCCCAAATTGCCACCTGGTTTTGATGATCGACATGTGGTCAGTTTAATTTGTTTATATATATATATATATATATATATATATATATATATATATTTGTTTCGGGACTGATAATATTTAAAAATTAACCCTACATATTTCTAGTTGTTTGCATTTTTATGATTTTTTCATTAAGGTGGTAATATTTGATTATTATTATTATTTCTCTCTTGCTTCTTAACTTTCATGGTGTTCTAGTTGTCCTTACTCAGTCAGTCTCAGGGAAAAGGCTGTTCACTCAGCAGGGTTATGGCTGTAGCTCTGTGTGTCAACCTGGCTCACAGCAGCTGCATATTTGGCATCTGTCTTATATAATCTAATACTGACTTGTTTGTCACTCGTTATGCTGTTATTCATCTCAACACCAGACAAATTGGGAATTTTTAAATAAAACGTAGTCACATTTTGAACTCAGTTTTGAGGGAGGACATAGTTTGTAGTTGCTATGTCTCTTCCTTCAGTAGGTGTTTGATATCAATTGGCTGTTTTTTGGGTTGTAGTGAAATGTTATACTATGTTCTCCTTGGGAGATTGGGAGGCCATTGGAGTTACGTACGTTAAGTTTGAAATCACAAACTTTGTCTTTGACATTTTTAATAAAAGCATTGGCAATATTCGTATAAGTAGTTATGAGAACGTAAATAATATGTTGTGAGAAAACCTTCAGGTTTCAGGTTGCATGTCGAAGCACTCTAGCCCTTTAAACTGAGCTACATTCATGATAAACCAGCCCCCCCAACTGCACTGAAAGCAGAAATAATAAAAATAACAGAGAAAGGAAATAATTGATTTACCTGAAACACAAAGGAAAACCCCAATTTCCAGGGCGTCTGGAGGGAATTGAAGCAGGCGTATAACCACAGGGGGTGCTGTCGGTGAGGCCACACCAGGACCCTGAGGAAAATGGGCCAATGCATCCCCCCTCCTTGACAGTAAACGGGCCTCCACTGTAGTAACAGTATCATTCAAGTGAAAAATAAATACCAACATTGCTACTAAAGCATAAAAGCCGTGCTCAAGATTACGATTCAAATTTTTTTAAAGAGAACCAGCTGAGGAGACTAAATTGTTGAGACTTTTTGATTGACATGTAGACCGTGAAAATTTCTGTCATTGGTGACCATTCTAATTTAAGTGATTATTCTAATATAGGGCATTGGGGGCTCACAATTCATTTTTGTTGATTTTTAATTAATAATGAATTATTCAACTCATTGAACTAATCATTTCTTTTTTTTAACAGTGTCAAGGTTCGTTGCTATTTAAAAAAAGATTAAGCACTAGGAAATGGAACTCTTATAGATCAAGTCAATAATTTTACACTTGTGAAGTTGTACAGTTGTGAAGCCTGAAGAAAAACTAAAGCAAGAGCAGAGAAACAGTATGTTTAATCCAAAAGATAACGTTGGCTTTTTTATCTTCGGTTTTAAAGCTATGCAAAGTCAAAGGCAGGGATGTATACCAGCAGCAGCAAAAACCGAGGAGCATCTGGCTGTCTTCATAGACGCCAAGTCAATATTCCAAAAAATCCATTTCACCACATGGTATGGAGTATATAATCTTGGGTGCAAGCTAGACAGAGGTTTAAGTCACAGTAAACATAAGAGTAAGTGAGGAATGAAAACAACAGTTAACCCCATGATCTCAGATTCTATAGACAATTTGATAAGTGTGAGAGTACCAAAACTGAGGGCGGCGGGGGCGGGTGGGGGGGGGGTGGGGGGGTGTGGGGTGGGGTGGGGGGGTGTGGTGGGGCGGTGTGTGTGTTGCGGGGGGTGGTGTGTGGTGGGGTGTGGGTCTCTGGGGGTGATGTGTGGAGGTGTGTGTGTGTATCTGGGGGTGGTGTGTGGAGGTTT
>JAOYSI010002013.1:1148-19721 GCA_025775065.1 Hiodon alosoides
AAATATATAAAAAAAATCATTTCCTTCAAAAAATTAAAAAAACAGGGTATTATTACTAATATAAATATTTTTTCTAGTAAAAAAAAAAAAAAAAAAAAAAAAAAAGTATTTGAATGAATTTTTGATAACCAGATGCATTAACTTGAGGACAGCATTGCTTTACACCACACACATCTACGATTGATTCGATTGATCTGAATGAATGTCTATATAGTCATAACTGTTAAATCGATCAATTGGGAGACCAACTGTTTTTTGCGATAATAATCTTCCACCCCTACGCGTAATTATTAAAATTCTGTGACCACCTACTGCAGGCTTAATTACTTTGAGAACCATAAAGCTCAAACTGCGCCTTTATCAGCCCAGTAAAACTCAATAGAGGCGGCCACCCAACCCTACATTACAGTGTAACAGGATATATGCAGGAATGAATGCATCATTTTAAACATTAACTCACGAACTGGTCTCAACCGCGCCGTTTTCTCATTGAGGCTTCGATGTTAATTTGCTTCTTTTATTTAATGTTGGGA
Source organism: Hiodon alosoides (assembly GCA_025775065.1). NCBI lineage: Eukaryota > Metazoa > Chordata > Actinopteri > Hiodontiformes > Hiodontidae > Hiodon > Hiodon alosoides. The sequence continues at coordinate 1,682 of JAOYSI010002013.1, forward strand.
AACCATAGTCCCGGGGCTGCAGTTATGTCTCATTCCCAGGTAAAGGTGATAGAGCTGGAGTATACCATATCAAATTTCGTCTCATTCAGTCCTGAGCAGGCCTGAGTACAAACCTTAACTGTCCCTCTCTCTATATAAAAAAAACTAAAATAAAAAAATTAATAAAACATAGGTTTGCTCTTCTTTGGAAGGTATCGCACGAGCGTTTCTACTTCTGCGTCAAATAATTATCTGGTGCACCGTGATTAAATAAAGGTTGAGTAGCTACTAAGGTTTTTTTTATTTATTTATCTATCGTTATAGTAGCTTTCTACCAGATAAAAAATACTATAACACTTTAAATAATTTAATTTAGCTACATGTCGAATATCATTGCCTCCTATTCCATTTTATTCAGTCGACTGCTTAAATATATTGGCTGTTATAATGATCAAGAAAATGTGTAATGATTCTTTCATAAATGGCCTGTGCTTTAAAAATATTTGTATGCAAGAGCGTAATATAAATACATTTTGTATTATTCTTATTTTGTGTACAACACCTATAGCACTGTTGTTCACTCATTTCTTTGTTTTAACACAAACATATACATATTCACTGAACTGCAATTATTTTGTTCAGGACATCGTTTAAAGATAAACCTTGACGAAGAGCACTGTAATATTTGCTAAATGAGAACGTCAGAATCGAATCTTGGATGTGATTCGGAATTCTTTATTCCCTCTTATTTTTCTCACGTTGTCGCTTACCTTCTCTTGCTTTCAGTAGCACAGTGTTGGCCACGATATTTTCAATCTCCATTGTCAGTATTTGGATCCCATGCAGGCTTGATACATTTCACTCAACGGAAAGGATGAAGATGGTTGTGCCGATGATGATGATGACGACCAGCGTTAATTGCGATCTGGCACATACCAGGTTAATTGTTCTTCTCCATCGCTTGATGTTAAACCCCCCACCTTTTAGCACTGTTGAAGCTCAACTCCCCTTGTTAGCATTCAGTGCCTTGCCTTCCTTCCTGCTTCGCTCACTCCCTCACTCGGGAGTGGGAGGGATCAATCCACAATGTAACTCTACAGTTCTAATACTCTGCAGCCGACGTATTCAGACAACAACCGAATGGCATCGATGCCTGTTACTTTAACATCCAATATAATTACATTTTTCGTTCAGACATATCATATTCGTTATAGCATACAGTACTTTCTGGTAACGGGTCGTGCAAACGGAGCGTTATTTAACATACTTAATTTAAAGATGGCCAGTGTTCTATTTTGCTTGAATTTTAAGGAGACGTCATTTTATGTGTTTTGTTGTTCCCACCCGCACATCAGTGTGGGTTTACGTCATAGTTACGACTGGAGGAATCCCTATCAGGGAATGTCATCGCCTGTAGTATGTTGCCGTCTGTCCTCATCCCCAAGTATACTTGTCCGCGAACTGTCATCGGCACATGACATGTTATGGTAATCTCAAGGTAAACGGTTTTTTAAAAAATGGTTCTGATTTTGTTTAGTCTGACCTCACAAACGCACAATATCATGTAACGTGTATTAGTACATATATTTTACCATGGACATAAGAGTTACCTCATAACATGTTTCGTACGATTCTATATATTGCAAAGGTATCATATTTATGGTTTGGAAAATTCAGCTTTTTATTGGCCTAGACAAGCAAGGTGACATTGAGGCAACCTTGAATTTATTCCGGTGCTGACCGTGAATGAACGTACTATGCAAACGTGACTACTATATCATTCTAAGCGTTTTGTAATCACCGATCAAATATTCGTCGATATACTGAGGTTGAATCAGTAAAAACGTATCGTGTAATAATGGCTACATGAATTTTCCCAAGTGAGCCCTGGTGGCTTATCATTGATCTGTACCTTAAATAAACATTGATTTTATCTGGATTTCATCCATTGATTTAATATTGATTTAGGAATGCCAATCAAATAAACTTTAAATTAAAAGTATCAATCCAGAATACATTTTTTTAACAATCACTAGAGATCACTGGTTTGATCGTGTGTTTTCAGGTATTGAATACAATTTTTTTAAATGTGGTTATTTAATACATTTTAAGTATTTACCTAGAATACTGCTAATTATAAATTATTAAAGCGGAAGCATACACAAAAAATAAATGCTAAATTGTCTGGATTTAAATATACACAGTGTGCTTATCAACACACACTGTTAAAAAGCACATGCACATGTGATTCTCAGTGTTTCTTTGTAACTGCTATTTATTTACAGAAAACAAAAAACACAATTTGCATTTTTAAATATTACATCATATAATTTAGCGTCTCACTTATCTAACAGATTTGTTATAAGGCTGGATATTAACTGAAGCCATACCAGGGGTACAATAGCAGTTGTGAAACACCACACAGCAACAGCTGAAAGAATTAAGGTTAGACTGCCAATTTGATTGGCAAACACACCTATCAAGACTGTGTTTAAGGCCTTTTATTTTACTAAGCGATACTCATCCAATACATTCTCTCTGCCTGGGATTTGGAACCTGTAACCTTACGTTTACAAGTGCATGTCCTGCATCACCATGACAACGGCAGCTTTGATTCAGGCATGTTCATCTTGTAATTCACGATCCAAACAGTTCTGACTGTTACGTATCTTGGACGATACAAGACTGACAAAAGAAATATATCAAAAGAATTGATATACTAGGCTAAATTTAGACAATTAGTAGTTTTCCAACAAATAATTTTGCCCTGCTTAAAATGTACTATAAAGCACATGAAACACAACCTTGAGGCATCTTTAAATCCCAATCAATGAAAAAACAACAGAAAAACCTCAGAATGTGTGCTTCATGTGTACTTTATGTGCAGATCTCCATGCTTGTCTCATGATTATTCTGTTTGCTGCGAGCCATGGCATCTCGTCACATTTGTTCACATCTGATTTTTTTAAATAAAGGTGTTTTACTGGTTGGGTAAGACCCTAAATTAAATATGCTGTACTAGGGCAATACGTTTCTCTCTCATGAGGACAATATTGATCACAGTGATATCAGATTGTAAAACTGTTCCGGATAAGTCTTAGTCACTGATGGGGCCCCCGACAATTAATTTGACCCTCTTGGCCAGTAGATTCTCAGCAGCAGCCATGGCACCAGACTGTACCAAAATCCTTCCCTCCAATTTTCAGTTATCGTAAGAGTTACAAAACATCAAAACATCCCTCGTACCCAGAAATGTTAAAAGAAACACACTCCCTATATAGAAACAGTCTCCTATGGGGGATTGAATTTGGTCAGTGAAAGCTAATCAGCCATAATGCTTGCCACTTAAGTAATTAACCCATGCATATATAAACAAAGATAATTAGTTAATAATGCTGTTTACCTACAGTACTGGAGATTTAAGAAATGAATTGACGAACCAGTGTTTATTGCCTACAAGCGTCTTTTTCTTTTATAATATGTGGGTCACAAACAATTGAGGCCTAGCAGTTCAGACGATCAATGTAGGCAGGCTATTTACATTAGAATAAGCTTTTTTTTAAATATCTCTTTGGGTTACTACAAGATCATAATTATGGAGGCAGAAAATCAGTCCAGGAATAAAGCCAGATTCTACAATATATAAATAGTTAGGCTTTTCTTTGATTAAAAGGGGTTTATGCTATATTGCAAACAGATTGTATAATAACATTGATACCTTTAGTCGATATGAGGGAATTTTCCTGGCTTTCTTCTTTATAAATTCAAGTTTTTGTATTGACGTTGATTGTTTTTCTATGTTAGATAACAAACATGTTGTAAAGGTCATATTCTAGCATGTAATCATATTTAATTACGGCACACTCATGTTTTAATCAAGTGCTTTGTGAAGTTTTGTTCCTTTATTAAAAGTTACTTTTGTGCGGGTTATAGACTCAAATTTCAAATACCACCGAAATTTAATTTGGGGTTACGAGTTTCTTTTGACGTACAGGAACTTCATAAAACACAGATAATAATCTCGACGTAAAAGTTTTACGTACAACGTTTAACATAATTTGAAATGTTGACAATACTGCTATCTAGTGTTAATACTTGTGGTGCAAATTGTGAAATACTGTAACACAAGGATGGTCAAAGCTGCTTTATACAGGTTTGCAGTTTTCTCTGCTTAATTATAAGCATGTTTTGAATTATAAATGAACTCCTTGTAGCAGCTGACACCTGGCCCTTGAGGACCTGGGATTGGCCACCCCTGCTGTAACACCAGAGCCGTCATCCACTTTTTTATCATGTAAAAACAATAATGACCATCATGTATTCATGGCGATAAAATGATACACCGTTTCAGCACGTCTTGTCATGTCCAGTAATCCTCTCCATGCGGTCGCTATTCAGCATATATTACTTAGATGATCACAGATAACAGAAAGAGCAGGAAGGCAATCTGGTCACCATCTGATGCGACAGGTCAGTGACCCCTTGCATAGCTTGTTTGCAGCTTAGCCTAGATCACTGGAAAACTAGAAAAGAAATTGAGATCCCTTAGTTTGGTGACTTTGTGTGTCTTTCCCCCTTTCAGGTTATGGGAAAAGTTTATCTTCCTCTGAAACAATCGGCTAATCATAAACTCATTACGCAAGATTACTGAGAATTACAAAAAATAGATCATTGTGATTTAAAGGCAGCTTTAGTGATGCTAAAATTCTTTATTGGCTAAGGCTTTTAAGTCCAGATATAGATCCAGCTGTCGGAATTAAGATCCTTTCAACAGGATCAGCAGCCAATTTTGTGCAATTTAAAGTGAGTGTTATTCAGGCGGAGGCCAGCGAGGTTGGAGACGCCTGTTTTAATAAATCAAAGAGTTCTAGCTCAGCCCTGAAGGACCTCCTGTGCAAAAGCGCTTCACCTGAACTGCTGAATTATGAACACCTTCCCCTGGGAGAGAGTATCGCAGTCACCTTGTGTAACAGTTTATGTTAATTTCCATTAAAGATTAGTGTACATATACAAATACATATCAGTCCGGAAAGAGTTACAAAACCACTTCAAAGGCTCTGGGACTCCACCAAACCACAGCCAAAGCCATATTGTCCAAAGTTTAGGAGAGTGGGCGTCACGCGGAGAATTTGGGTGTTGTGTAACTTTCAAAATGAGTTTTAATCTTGTTATATATTCATTCAGGGTCCACTTTAACTCATTTTTGGTTAATGATCTGATAACATTCAGTGGCAAAAATATGCAAAATTGAGGAAAGTATTTTGTTCATGGTACTATACATAAAATATATTTAATTTAAACTACGGTATTAACTAAACGGTATTTCTAATAGAATTAGAACAAATTAAACAACCCTGACATACCAGTTCATACAATGGAAGACTAGATGTTACTAAAGAAGATTATATTTTGTTTTCCTAGAAAAAATACACATTGTTAACAGGGAGCAAATTAACTGAGGCTTAGGGTTTATTTTGCACTTCTTATCTGTTGTTGCACAAATAACAGCAGTTGGCTAGCAACTGACATTATTTCCCGTCCTCTGTGTCCATATCAGCAGAACATTGTGAAATCGCATGTGTGGCGACATCGTGGAATAACACTGTGAGCAGCTATAAGACAGGACCTTCTCGCTGACCACACCTAGCGGTGAGATTGACAGAGCCTGATCCATGGGTGTCCTGCTTGCTGTCATCATCCTTACCCTGCTCTCTGTGAGCTCAGCAGCCCCCGTACCTTGTGAAGACCTGCTCAAAGTCTTGACCTTGGATGACATGGGCAAGGTAAGTGTTGGGTGAGGTAAATGATCAGACACAAGGCATGATGGGCATGACCCCCATATGTCACAATGTAGGAAATTTATTTGGTGAAGTGTCCATTGACATAGTAAATAAACTTATATTTTTTAATGTTTGGTGTGCATAGACCCAGCGATAAATAGCTTGATTACGTTTGTAGGCTATGCATAATGATCAGGTACGCTCACGAGTCACAAGATATAGCCAATTGCAGTCAACTATGAAAAATAAGTTTTTTTTTGATCAAAAGAGCAAGCACAATTAATGCAAAGCTTGTTAAACTATTGCATTTGGAAAATAATAGTGAAAATGTGGGATGGTATTCTTCTGTGTTCGATGTAAGAAGCACACGTGCAGCCTATAGAGGTACACGTTTGCAGGCGCAGAATCCCGCCACTATCAGCAACCATTCAGAATTCTGACTCCTTATAATATATTAAGTGTCTTTCCCCTTTTCAGATTTTAGGAAAATGGGTCTTTGTCGCAGGAACTGCCAACAACACATTTTACCTGGACATGCTAAGGAACATAAGCAGCGTGTGGATGGAATTTTTGCCCACCCCTTACAATAACACTCTTCACTTCACCCAGGCAAACAGGCTGTGAGTAACACCTGGGCGACCGTGAAAACGGCTTGCGGTCCATTCTCTGGTTTCCACCGAGCATGAAGGGTTAGATCTTTTTTATTTCCATTGTATAATTGCCTTCAGAAACAAAGAGAGGATGTAAGCAAGAACTGATGACCAATCTGACTTCATCCCCTTGAACACTGAAAAAACAAAACTGCAACGCCTGTTCAATTTACAATGGTCCAGCTGATCCAGCACAGTGTCTGCTGGTTCCTTCTACCTCACCCCTTAGTCTGTTAATGTAAGTCTTTTTTTAAGGTGTGAATTGGCTCCAGGCCACCAGGACTAATATTGCCAATACAGTCTTGAATAACCAATAGACCAGTCAACCTGCAGCTTGTGGGGGCAAAATTGCAGTTCAAAGTGCCAGTTCCTGTTTGGTTTTAACAGCTAAATTCTACACTCCTTTTAATAAGATTGCATTGCTGCAACTCTCTTGTTTTAGACTGGAAACGTGCCTTTACTCATCTTCCAATGTAACAACTGAAGGCAACACTTTCACTATTGGTAAGTAATGATAGCATGAGCTCACATTCTTTTTTGAGGAATGACCGCTGACATCATTTTCTCCCATAAAGCGTTACAGATTTTATCCACAGGGTCACTGATTGCTGCTTTGCCACGTTGACTCTGCCACATACAGGGTTACAGATTGCTGCTTTGCCACGTTGACTCTGCCACATACAGGGTTACAGCTTTTGAATTCATCACTTTGACTCGCCCCAAAGAGTGTTACAGATTGCTACCTCACCACTTTGACTCATTCAGCATTTTAGTAAACAGTGCTTCACCATTTTGACTTGTTACAGAATGTTCCAGAATGCTTTCATTCATCCTTTTGCCGCATTACATTGAGGGGTGTCTGGTGAGGGAGGGCAAGCATGTTTTGATGTGTTGTGATGTCCTGCAGAGGGTGCCGTCATCAGCTCAGGGGTCTTCCTGCAGAGCTGCCCAACATGTCTGCTCATGAGCTACCACACTGCATTTGGAGAGGAATTGCATCCCTTCTTGTATCTCTTGGGTATGTCGCTCCCCTCTTCTGGAACTAGATGTACTGCCTTTCCCTTTTCAGTTTATTTTAGGTTTGGATAAGGCTATTGTTGTCCCTAGAATAATCATATAATAAAGTCACGGTCAGTTTCAATGGCAGATTGAGCTGGTAGTCAATGTTATGTCTGACTATAAAAGTAAAGATATTGAAGCTCTGTTTAACTATGTAATATAATTTGTTTGTTAGCGAGAGAGAGGAAACTCAACGCTTCTGAACTGGAGCTTTATAACAGACAGCTGGAGTGCCTGGGCTTCCCATCAGCAGTTTTCATGGATCCAGAGAAAGGTCAGTGCATGCTGTTTCTTCAATCAAAGGTATTTGATACAGATACTTTTAATCTAAACATTCAGTCAGTTAGTGATAGCAGGCATCACTCTGTAATGGTCATGTGAGATTTGAAAATTGAAATGACAAGCACCTTTATTTATTTATTTTCTTATTTGAATGTCTCCTCTAATCCTTCTATGCAAATTCTTCTAAAAAAATATGTTGTTCATGCTGGTATCCCTAGAGCTCTGCCCTGAAAAGAAGGAACCAACAGAAGAGACAAGAATCATCAGACATGAAAAAAAGATTCATTAATTCATCTAGTCTGTGTACATTGAGCAACCAAGCGCAAAACAAAATCACGATGTTCACACGTTTGTAAAAAGGGTTTTTAAAAAAAAAAAATCAGGAAACGTTATGATCAACGACCAATTCCAATGCTTGCCATAAAAAAAACATTTTTTTATTACTTTTGAGTTGTGTTGAGTCTTGTAGGCTGCCCGTGTTCTTATTCGCATGTAATTTGTTTTACCTTCATAACAATTGTATAAGCTATTGCTGAGGAATGTGTTGTTGATAGTGGTAGCGCTGACACCCTGTGTCCGAGGCAGAAATAAAATAACTTCATTTAAGTTCCTGGAATAAACGGAAATCGTACCCCATCTAGTGGACATTAGAGAGTACTAGCAAATCGTGAAACTAGTGCTGCATCCATGATATTGCACCAATTATATGTTATATTTGTTTAATTATTATGAAAAGCCATCATCCATGATTTCAGGAAGTGGAATTTGACACAATGACCCCAATCTATTTACTTTTTTTTCCACAAACATAAACATTTCATTACGCAGATGATAAGAATGTCAGCTCCGTTAAATTGTGTGCGTTTATGTTGTCTGTGACTTTGAGTTTCATTTTCACCCCATGTGTTAGCTAATTTATACCTAGCGTCCCATATAAAATTTTTTAAAAAGAATCTCTTCCTGGCTATGTGTTTGCTGAAACAAAAGAACAGGACACTATCCCCCAGTTGTTGCTGTATTGTTTTTGCTTTTATTATTTGTCTGCCAAGTAATCATAATCCCCTCACCATAAAATAGATTCTAGTTGAGAAAAAACAAAACAAATGAACGCTGCGTCAGACATGTTGACGCAGGTATATTAAGCCATTATCTTTCACTCAAATTTATTGGTGTATTGGTGTTGGTTTAAGGTGAACCACAGCTCAAATTTAGTTGCTTAACAGACCCTTTTGTCCAAAGCAATTCCAACAACTTCTACATTCATCCACTTTTACAGCTGGGTATTTAATGAAGCAATTCAGGTTGAATACATTGCTCAAGGATACAACAGCTGAGTGGGACATGAAACGGAAACCTGTCGGTTACAAGCCTGTCACTTAACCACTACATAAAATAAAAATGTTTTGTATATTGTTTTGTAGTGTCCATCTCCAGGAATAACAAATTATGGGCCCCTCCTACCCCAAAAAATATGCATAAACAATCAAATGTTTAAATCCTAGAGGCTTATGTATCAACTATTTATCCTCCTGTTATCCTCTGTAACAGAAACCAATATTATAAGAGCAAAAACAGATGCTTTTGAATAAACGTTCGCAGAGGAAATCCCTTCAGTGCTCTAAAAGGGGTCTTCTTAAAGGTTGTTGGGTTTGTTGGCCTAGTATGGTGTATATTACAAAAGGAATGCTAGGTCTCACCAGATTCATTTTGTGATGAAGTCAGCCTAGCTTAGTGCCTTCCATGAATATCTACTGGATAAATATTAACATATTAACATTAAGTAATATGTTTGTGCAAAAATCATAATTACACTGCACGGCAATGACAATCAGATGTCAGTGTTTTCGATGTTAGCTGTACTGTGACAAAAAAAAGGGTAGAAATCTGTATTTGTGAAGTTTCCTAGCATTTAACGTCGGCTGCTTTCACTTACAAACTCGATTCGTAAGTTATTTTAAAATGTTGATTTTATATGGGGTCTGGGTGACTGCACGGGTCACTCAAGTATACTCGCTGTCATGCTCCTGGAAAAATGCTTTGCGTCACAGCACATTACCATGCAGGAAGTATCCATGTGCTGAAGGGTAAACTGTAGCCACGAAGGGATGCACCTGGTCAACAACAATGTTCAGATACGCTGTAGAGCTCAAACGTTGCTCAAGGATGGTGTCAACGGGCCCTAACGTGTTTATTTGTTGTGTGACTAATTATTATTCTGGCCCACCTGTGTTGTGTTTTTAAAGTTTCAGTGAGATTTCTTCTTCCACAGAAAAAGACTCATTCCTCTTATTTTCCCTGATCAGCAGACCAAAGCAAGGTCACTTCAAAGGTGAGGGAGGTGGAGATGTCAAGCCATACAGCTCCTCTTCAGGAAACAGACACCTTGACCAGACCAAGCAGAAAGAAATGAACCCCTCCTCTGACTATCCTCTTTGACCATCAATCACACCTGAAATCAACTCTAGTCAAAACTTACTAACAGGTTTGACCCTGAAATGTGCTTCCTGTCTAACTGATCCAATCAACAAAGGTTAGTAAAGTGGATAAATTCCCCAGTACACATCAGAGACCACCACATTTTGTTCCCTTTGCTTTCCTTCTGATATCAGAAGAGAGTTATCCCATAGGCCCTAAAGCTGCTATCCCTTTCTGAACTGAACTTTCTGTACTGGAACTGGCCCGTCTGGAGCGCTCAAAGTTGCCTAAATTACTCATTTAACATTTTAATAAAACCACGGTCTATCCAAACGGTTGCTTACATACTACGAGAATAAAGACCCGAGAAGTAATACAGACGTTTTCAAGCAGCTAGCTATTAAGTCAGTCAGAGATAAAACGCGAACAAAGTTGCATTCTTAGCGAGAAGACACAATAATGTATGCAGTAAAATTTACAAAGTAAATTAAAGAGTTGTTGATTTCACTTCGCCTGGCAAAAGAGCAACATCAACAGAAACGTGTCTCCATTTATCTAATACAGTAGTTCACCGGACTCCGCGAACAATTAAGTTAATCCGCATTTACTCGTATGCGCAGACAGCTGCTGCGCGCTTCTGTAGGCATTTTACATCACTTTCGTCACGTTCAAATACGCTCTGACGCATTAAAACCAAAGGAGCACGGCAAACTAGAGGCGCGACTTGAGAAATTAAAACAAGTGAATAATTAGCTATTTTGCTAACATATTAGTTGAATAAAATATAAGGGTGAGTACTGCTGCATCTACACAACGGTTTTTAATGTTGCTTGTCCGGGGGTTCGAGGGTTATCAAAAATTACCTTGATTTTGACAAACCGAAAAATAGCTCGGCAAGTAGGCATGTCACGGCCGCGTGGGATATGCATGTTTTACATATAAAAATACATACATATGCATTTACGAATGATTTTACTAATTGTGGATATATAACGAGAAAACAAGTGTACCAGATCTGCCAAATATAGCCCTCTTAACAACCGCTATTCTTTCATCCTATTTAATAATATAATACTAGGCGCGTGCCTCTGCGATGTGCGCGGGCACATTTTCTATTATAACAATGAAAAACATGTAGCTAGCAGTAGCCAACCAAATATATTTTTTAAAGATTATTAAATATCGTTGTTAAAATTGGCTTCACTATTAAACTTTAATGTGCAGGTGTTGTATTTACTAACGTGACATTTATTAGCTATCTTGGCTACCTAGCGGATATGTGAAGAAGGAGGCGGGCATTAATAACGACGCTGAGAGTATGCCCTGCGTGGGGGGCATGCTACTGAGCATGCGCATGCGCATCTGTAGTTGCAGTCACGGTTATATGAAGTTGGGAGACCTCTACTTATCAATAGATCAGCCAATACTGTTTTGATAATTACTCGGTTTCTCACCCCTAACGGCAAAGTGAAGCTGGACGCAGCGGAAAGAGGATCGCGGAAGGCAGTTGTTGGAGAAAGGCCAGGACATTGTTAATATATTCAAATTTGATTGCTAAAGGTTTGTAAATGGTGCACTCCAGTCATTTTGCCTGTAGGTTGCGGAGATGTAGCAGTGTGTTTATTTTGGTTGCTACGATTGACCGAATTCAGGACCGTCACATGATGATTGATGCGCAAGCTAACTAGATGGCCATCGATATCTCATATCAAATGGATCATCGTTACATTATATTGACCTCAGCCATGCTTATATATACCTCTATATGGTTATGTACAGCTGTGTAGTTTATTTAAGTGCGCCAGTTAAATACAAATATTTTTTAGACAATGCTGCATTAACGTTTACAGCGTACACCATTGTTCAGCAATGACATGGCACTTCACATCAAATTGGAAAAATGTCATGTAGCTTGCTATCCGTTCTTAGGTCCACATAAAACTCGGCTGACTTCATAATGCTAGAATGTTCTCCGCTTGGGAAGGCCCCTGTTACCATTGTTCTTCAGTCCCCAGTGTAAGGAAGTCCTGGGGGTATCTGTCCGAGTCTTGTTATCTACGTCGTTTATAATAATTATTTGTATTATCGCGTCTGTTCCACCGGTCGCATAATGTTAAGTTGAGTAGTCAAAACTGTAGTGTTCCGTAAATGGATGGTCACGGGACGATATAGACTGATTCCTTAGTGATTTAATTACGCTGGACGTTAATTGTTTATTGTTTACTGTCCGGCCACATATTTCCCAAATTTGACAAGCTATTAATGTTGTGATTGGCGTGATTACCTTTTTGATGATTTCGGCGTTTCAATATCTATATTTTTTTTTACATTCATCGATCACTGTGTATCTTGTTTCATTGTGGTCATTGTGGCAAAACAAATTTCCATCCTACAGGAAACGTGTCATTGCTCAATGAACCAGTTTACATCTAGATACATCCACCATTACATTGTGGAAATTTTTCCCACCTTCACGTCTGAATGATTATCTTTCAGAAGCAAGAGAGGGTTATTATATTAAAGGGGGTTTCGAATGGTCATGGACTTTCTGGATTTACACTCTATAGTCACTTGTGATATACTCTCACTTAAATTTACCTAAATATTTCAATTTCCATTACTGCAGAATGTTTCACCCTGAACCATACGCGTTTTGCCAATAAGGTGACATTTCAAATGGCCATGGCCTTTCTGGATTTACACTCTATAGTCACTTTTGATATACTCTCACCTAAATTTACCTAAATATTTCAATTTCCATTACTGCAAAATGTTTCACCCTGAACCATACGCGTTTTGCCAATAAGCTGACATTTCAACCACAATATTTCAGATTTTTAAACCAATGAATAAAGTGTGGTCATAGCTCTGATCTCTGGACCTCTGCTGCTCCGCCAGACAATTTAGCCTCTGTTACTTGAGTAACAATCTAGCAGGTTATTTAATTAGGTCACATGGTTAACATTGTTGTGTGCTTTGAACATGGGGTCTCATGATGGGTGCGTAAATGCGGTTAGCCATTAGAAAAGTTAATATTCTTTTTGCTAATCTTTTATGTTGGTGTCGGTGTGTTTAAATTTATGTTTGGGCTTACTCGTTAGTTGTCAAGTGTTCCTTTCAGCTGTTTTGTCACTATTTTTTGTCATTTGGGATGGGGGGTCCCCCCGGGGGGTTGGGGTTGCATTGTATTTTATATATATAAATAATCACACACACACATAGATTTTTGCAAACATCACTTTGGCTGTTATAGGGGCTCTCCGAGCACATGGCCAGCAATCGCCACGTTTAATCCTGCCTGCCCTGTTGGCCTGCACACATTTCCATATGTATTGTGCTTTTCTTATTCTCTCAAGTTTGTATTAAGAAAGATGTGAAATATTTCCCCCGCCTCGATCACTAGTTATTAGTTCATTACAATCAAAATATTACTGAATACAATTTAGCTAATCAAATTGTTGTTCTACTGCCTTCGTTGAGATTAATCTAAGATCTCTACATTAAATGAAAAATCCCATTATCCAAATCACGATTAGAAAAAAAGGAGGATGAATTTATTGCGTGTTCATACCTGTTAAAGTTTGTCGTCGATGTTTGAAAGGCCTGTATATATCTCTTCATAATCCCCTCTCCGCTGTAATGACACTGGTGTTCGTCCCCCGATGAAGTGCTTTTTCACAGTTGTAGGAGATGACACAGCACAAAAGAATAGGAAAGTTATTTGGAGGCAGTTTCATTGCCGCAAAATACAGGAAATAATATTGTGTCTGTTAGAAATGTACAAAGGGTATATGACATATTGCTATATATATATTAAACTTCTCTTTTCTATATTGGCTCCATAAAACCCATTAAGCTTTAATCAGTTGTCTGCTGCATAAGATAGCGCTATTCTCTGCCTGCCCAGGACACATCTGTCGCGTTACCCAGACTGCGGACATCTAAACAGTTGAACTGGCTATCTGCCCAGCGGTGCAACAGTAGCTGATAAGCTGGGCCGGGCATGTGTGAGCCCACCGTGTATAAATGTGTGCTCGTGTATGTGTGTCCGCTTGAAGATGGTGAGGGTGGAGTTGCCGTGGGGGAGGACCCCCCTACTGCTGATGATGGTGTTCTTGCTGGCCACCACTGCCTGTGCCCAGGAGGACGTCCCGGAAGCCGAGGAGGCGCTGGTGGAGGAGGCCGAAGGGGACGAGACTGTGGCAGACGCCAACGTCTCCTTCCAGGTTGGTGTGTTGCCAAGAAAGGTTGCTGTAGATGCGTAGAGACACGCACAAACGAAGGGTGCACCTTATCCAGGAGTGGGGTTCGGGTTTAGCCGAATGCCTCAGTTTCTCTTTGGGTTACATTCCGTGCAAACAGAGAGGATGATTTTAGTACATTCAATTTGTGAATCCCACACACACACACACACACACAATCACACACAGCGATTGAATGTCATGCACGTTACACAGTTGAGGGTCCGCTGTGCAAATACTGACAAAACCGTGGCACTAGTTAATTTAAACTATAGCTACATGCCCAGTAATCCATTAAGCTCTTTTTAAAATTTTTAATTAGAAATTTTTTTTGTAGTTTCGTTGCCGCTGGAAGTCGCATCTTTCTGACGTTTAGAAAATTACTGAGGTGGCAGCATTTCATTTTGACTTGTGTTACCATTACCCTCACCGGCTACAGTGATGCTTTGCAAACTGTCGTCAAAAACCCTTCTTCCTTTGTTTTTATTTACCCTTCTCCTCGAGGGTCTACGTGATTTTACAACAGCTTCAGTTTTGTGTGCAAGAAAAGAACCGAGTGAAAAATGTCACCCACCCTTTAATTTTGGGCTGTCATGGAAAACCGGGAGCGGATGTGTCAGACAGGTCGATGGTCTGGTCCTCGCTGCCTGCTCGACACCCCACTATCCTTCATGGGATAGCTCATTAAAGTGATGCTTCTAATTTTTTTTGTAGCTGGAAAGCGGGCGCTGTTGGGTGGGGGGGGAAAGACACTGTACGTCTTGAGTATTTCCAATAAATCGTAAATTTAATACAAATGAAATGAATTAAGTAATGAAAATGTTCCTACGTTAACATTTCTAATATGGCGATCTAGTATTAGCATGTTAAGCGTTAGCAGATATGCTATGCGATTTGTTATACTTTGATTTTTTAGAACGTAATCCACCTCTTAAATAGCATGCAAGTTTTTTTTTCCATGTGCATTTTACAGCCTATGATTTCCTTTGTAATTTAACACAGGTAACGTACAAGACTCCGGTGCCCACAGGAGAGGTCTACTTCACTGAGACTTTTGATGACGGCCTGCCTGACAGGTACAGCTAATGTTTCAACGTTAACTTGGAACAAACGGAGCAAGTCTACGTTTTCATGTGACGCTGACGTTGACGTTGTCTTCTTGACATCCAGGTGGAAGGTATCGAAAACGATGAAGGAAGATGCAGATAACGATATAGCGAAATATGACGGTCAGTTATAAAGCCAAAATACTGAATTTGATAAGAATTTGAAATGCCAGTCTAAAAAAAAAAAAATGTCAGAAGTAATAGTATCTGGCATGCGTGCGAGCGTTACCAGACTCGAACTGTGGCCATTGTGACCTTTGGCTCTACACAGGCAAGTGGGAGGTGGAGCCCCTGAAAGAGAACAAGGTTCCTGGGGACATGGGACTGGTGCTGAAGTCCCGGGCCAAGCATCACGCCATCGCCGCCCTTCTGGACAGACCCTTCATCTTCCAGGACAAACCCCTGGTGGTCCAGTGAGTGTGGTACCCTCTGCTGTCTACACAATCACATCATTCTTTGAATCTAGGCCCCAGTGAAAAAAAATAGTGGATTCCTGCTGTACAGTGTGTGTTCTGCTATCATTGCATACAATCATAAATATAATCAACACGTTGGATTCTTTTTTCACACATTGCTCAGTTGGCTACACGGCATGTTCAAAAAGGCAGTGACATGCTATATAACGTTGAGTTTTATGAATGGTCGTTTGTACAAAATGAACGTTAAAAAATGTGTTTTCTTTATTTTAGGTATGAGGTCAATTTTCAGAATGGAATAGACTGTGGTGGGGCTTACATTAAACTTCTGTCTGCTGCGGATGATTTAGATTTGGTATGTAAACACTGTTGGAACCACAAATTCAATTACATTCCCTCTACGGTTATCTGCTGACAGCTGGTAACTCAGTTTTATTTGCATTGCCTGGGTAATAAGGTATGAGGTATCTTCCCCTTTGTAATCTCTTCTTTCCTTTTTTTTTGTTTGTTTGTTTTTTGGTGAATTCAATCTCTTTCAGGAGCAGTTCCAGGACCGCACCCCGTACACCATCATGTTTGGTCCGGACAAGTGTGGGGAGGACTACAAGCTGCACTTCATCTTCAGACACAAAAACCCCAAAAACGGAGACTTGGAGGAAAAGCACGCCAAGCGACCAGATGTGGACCTGAAAAAGTTCTACAGTGACAAGAAGACCCATCTGTTCTCTTTGGGTACAAACAAATGAACATGGCGCTAAATGTGTTCAGATCCGATTGAGATCCGATTACACTACTTTCTATCACTACTGGCCCGTTTAGTGCTTTAAAATCTCCTAATAAAAATGAACTGACCGTTAAAGTCTGTAAAGGTCTCACTATATGTTTTAGCTTGGTTTGAACTTGCTAGAAGGCTTAACGTGGAAGGTCCTTCTTCTCCTTCTCGTTACCTGATGTTATTCCTGCCTCTCCATCTCACCAGTGCTCAGCCCAGATAACAGCTTTGAGGTGTTCATTGACCAGTCGAGCGTGAGTAGGGGTAACCTCCTAGCCGACGTGGTGCCCCCGGTGAACCCCCCGAAAGAGGTGGACGACCCCAGCGACTCCAAGCCGGAGGACTGGGACGAGCGGGCCAAGATTCCCGACCCCGAAGCGGTCAAACCGGAAGACTGGTGAGTCAGCTGATGTGAGCTGTGACAGATTCAGTGCAGATGAAATATGTCAGCATGGACCTGGATGCAGAGCCTAAAGTGAGTATCCACCCCTTCAGTTTGTTGTGTTACGACCTTGAAGCATTTCAGTAGGATTTTATTTCTTCCCTCTGCACAATCAGGAACAACTTTAAGTTTAAGTACTGACGATGAACGAAATGGGAAAAATACACATGTGGTATTTGTCATTACGGAGCCTCTATTCTGTAATTTCATGATAAAGACCGGGGTTAAACGATATCGCATAGCACACCCATTTAAGGTTGACGGGTCTTTATATAGAACGACCCACTTATACCGTTAGGAAAGAAACGCACTGGATTCCATTGAGCTGATCTCGGATGTGTTGCTGAACACGACGCAGATTCACAGTGGAAGGTGGGGTGGTGATGGTAACACCCGTGTCTGCCACATAGGGACGAGGAGGCGCCAGCCAAAATACCGGACCCTGAAGTGTTTAAGCCGGAGGGTTGGCTGGATGAGGAACCCGAGCTTGTCCCTGATCCCACAGCCGAAAAGCCAGAGGACTGGTAAGTCGCTCAGTGAAGTCCCGGATCAATTGCCCCAGCATCTATAAGAGAGCACATGTTATGAATGTAACTAAGAAATAAAGCTGGTTTATGGGAGAAATTCAGTAGAAGACATCAGTAAAACTGCTTTACGGATTCATTATTAATTAACTGATTAATTATTTGGGAGCAACGCTTGTGTTTAGGCCGAAGTCTATGACAGGCCTCATTCTGTAGGATTATAATGACTGAGTTGGGTCCTGTCTGCTGTGTGCTTGGGTCATAATGACCGAGTTGGGTCCTGTCTGCTGTGTGCTTGGGTCATAATGACCGAGTTGGGTCCTGTCTGCTGTGCTGTAGGGTCATAATGACCGAGTTGGGTCCTGTCTGCTGTG
>JAOYSI010002013.1:24474-44080 GCA_025775065.1 Hiodon alosoides
ACCCCCCCCCCCCACCCCACCCCCCCCCCCCCCCCCCCCCGCCCCTGCTCTCCGGGGCGGTGGGGGGGGGGGGGCGGGCGCCCGCGCCCCCCCAATGAAGGAATAGATCACCTAGTTCAGTGAATGCACCCCGACTCTTGAGAAGCGCCCGGGTGAGAACCATCGTGTCCCTAGTTCGTCCTCGTTTTTAAGAAGATGTGCAGTGGCCTGGGAAGCCCTTTCTTGCTGGGGGAAACCGGCGGTAATGCACGGATGGATATAACTCCGCCGAGAGGGCTCCTCCTTTTCTCTGCAGGACGCTGTGATCTGAGAGCACACTTGCCGGTGGTGATACAGCGCCCTTCACCAGCACTCCAGATACCACACTGCACTGAGTTTCTCTCCCATTTCACCCTGTCACTATCGGCTACAGTTCCACGCTATGGTGCCTTTCAAGGGCCGGGGGCCTTGAGTTGAAATAGGGCAGACCGCGGGTGTTTGGAAACCATTGTTAATAATGCAGGTGGCAATGACTGGCAGATAGGGTATTGGCATTCCTGAGTGAAGCGCTGGCAATGGGAAAATGAAAGGAACTGTTCTGTGGTACAACTGGATCTCGTCCCAGCCAATAATGACCACTTAGGTCTTTTTTTTTTATCCTAAGGTCAAATTAAGGGAATCAATTTCTCGTAATGCACTCTAAGTAGCTCAGCATAAAGAACTTACAGTAGACGTGCTGAAGCCTGTCGCTTGTCTCTTACATGTATTTCCATTATAAGGAACGATGCCATGGCCCATTGAAGGAGAAAAAGTGAGATCAGTGTCCATTTTGTCGATCTACTCTCAGGTTGGCTGAGGGGCCAGATTTTATATTACAAATGAATATACAAAACAAAGCAACAATATTAACAAATTATGTACAACTTTAAGTGCCAGTTCTCTAAATCAAAAATCAACTGAAAAGCATTTGCAAGTTCAAATAAACAGAAAATGGGATAGGTCACTTATCACCGTAACCATAACTACCTGCACTGATATCCTCACAATAGACATTGAGTACACCAGTACGTTATTTTTGGGAACTGCACATCCTTTGTGCTCCGAATGCTTCTTTAAAACCTGGGACTGCCTGTTGCCTTAAAACAGTCCTTTTCACAGAAGGTTAACCAAATAGCTAGAACTGTAAAACAAAAGAACAACACACAGTGAAGGATACATTTTTTTTTAAGGTTTAGAAGGTTTTTTTCCCCTCATTTTATACAGTCTAAAAAAACGACCTGTAAAAAGTGCACACCTTGAGGGGTTTGAAACGGATGCATCATATGGCCCATGAAAAAAAACAATTACTTACAGTTTATTGGTAAAAAATAAACTAACAAAAAAATAACTAAGCTAGTTTAATGTGCATTTCGATGTTAATGAGGCCACCCGGGGGGGTGCGGCCCACGGAGTGGTTGGGGGTTCGAGGTGGGGAAGGGCATTCCCTTACTTTCGTTTGCTCTTCGTGTCGGTGGTCTGGAAGACACTGGAGGCCGACATGAGGTTCTCGATGTACTGTCCCAGAACCTGGTTCTCAGACTTGAGCTTCAGGTTCTCCTCCTTCACGGCGTCCACACGCGCCGAGAGATCTGGGGTACAAATCAAAGCGTGAGACAGCGATCAGGCAGCCGCCAGCACACCAACAGCAACGGCAAAATCTCATTCAACGATTGCTGGACCAAGTGGCCGTGGCGCACACAGTATCAGACTCCAGGACTCAGCTCAGCTTAAGGACAAAATGTGATGTGGTCCCTCTGAAGTTTTCAAGCCTCAGATTTCTAGTCAGACTTTCTTGAAGATGGCCGTGTGAAGAAAGCTGGAACCCGTGTTCAGAAGCGTGGAGTATTGCTCTCCGTTAGGCTGGTGGAGTGAGGGATGGAGCCAGGAAGAGGGGTCCACCTCCACAAAGACTCACCTTCCAGCGTGTGCTGAAGCTCCAGGACCTGGTTGATGAGCCGTGTCTTCTCTTCCAGCTCCACCTGGTTCTCCAACTCTCCTGTTCAAGAGCACACAAGTACCATACTGCAACCATATCATAACCTCAAAGAGCTTGGAGTGATAACAGACACTTGGTGTGATAGACAGACTCAGCACAACCAGAGAGAGAGAGAAAGAGAGAGAGAGCCTGGGTCAAGTTACCATCGATGTCGCAGTTCATGGTGAAGTACCCGTCTTCCTTTTTAGAATGCAGGGCTGCAGTTCCGTGGTCCACTTGAAGGAACAAAGCAAGATGTTATGGAGGAAAAATAGTATCCTTTCAGGAGCTCATCACATTTTTCAGGAAAATGATATGCCAACTAAAAACTAAAGTGTGCCTTACACCAAGCAAACTAGCCTGGTTGTAAAGCCTTGACAAATGTCATGGCCGAATATGTTGGGTTGAGATGAAGTGATTAGGGAGTATTATATACAACTAAGGCTTTTAACCAGAATTGTTTCAGTAAATATCCAGTGAGGTAACCAGTTATTTGATAAATGCAAATGTTAAGCACCCCCTAAGCATGCAAGTGCAATAATAATGTAATTATGCTTCTAGTAGTCAGATGCTCGCTCTTTGGGTCTGATGCAGAGAAGTGTCCACCAATAACAAAACAGACGTTCTTACAAAGTATACAAAGTATAGTTAAACACGGAAAATCCACTTGAATGAGTGAAAACAAAGAGGAAAATTAATCCTGGAAACTTTGTCTATTGGTCTTCACAAATGTAATATTTACGACAAAACGTGAAGATTAATCCTGAAACAACACCTTAAATTCATAGGACAAGAATAGGCATACATTACAGGTGTTTACAGATTACACTGTGAAATAGAATCAAAAACCTATTCGCGCGGCTAAATACACCAAGGCCGATAAATGCATCAGCACAGCAAAAGTACCTAGCTTGGTAATGTCCAGCACCATACAAGAAACGAGTTAATTAGCCAATTGTACACGATTTTAACGTTTTTAAAAATTGTCAATTGGAAGCTAGCTATTGCCGTCCGTGCTAGTTTGTTATGACGGTGATATAACGAAGATACAATTGACAGTGCACCCCTTCGCGCATCGTCACCAGCAAGCACCACTGCCGCTATTCTCGCTAAAATATCAACAAAACAAAAACAAATAAAAAAGGCACACCCGACAATGATCACGGATTTGCACATTAGAGGGGGGATCATTTCGATATTGAAACGTATTCGACTACAGACTATATCCCAGTCTGTGTCGATTTGCTTCAGTAGCCAATTTACGTGTTATACACTACTGCGTAATAGTAATATAGTCCAACATAACTATTATTTACAAATTTTATTTGATCAACTCTCATACTGAAACGACAACACGCACAAAAACATCTATCCGAGGCCTACTCGCCTTCAATCTGACAGTATTCTGTATCTTTCACGAAATCGAAATAGTGGTCCAACGTGGCAAAATGAATGGCTGGAAGATACATTTATATTAAATCAAATTAATTGCTTAATTTAGGAAAAATAATACCTGTCACTTACCCCAGAAAGAAGTAAAATGTAAAATGTTTTGCTTGTCAGATTCCAACGAAATCTCCTACACAGCGGGTGTCTCCCAAGCAAAGGATAACACCGGCACTTCCCACTGTCCGTACAGCTCGGGTAATCTATCCAGTAGGGGGAGGCAGTGAGCAAGTAGAAAAAAGACAAAATTACAAATGCCAAAACAATGACGGCATACGAACTGAATGACTAACTGTAAAACACACGCATGCACAACTTCTGTTGATTAGTAAAATTGTGTGAAAACGCGACACACTAAATTAAAGAAAAAGATAACCATAAGTATATAATGAATACAAAATCATCCCCGGTATATCATAATAATAGGACACCCGAAACATTTTCTTTTCATTATCTGCATAGCACGATAGACCTATTGCAGGGACACGGAGCAACAATTTCCTACAGAATTACAAGGTTTCTCTAATAACAAACAGTGAGCACGTGTAGTACTTGGTACTACTGCTGTAATATATCGTAAGAATAGATACAAATAGGTGATTAAGGGTTGAGACCCCCCGGTTCAGAACCCCATGGTGTATTCATTTTTGACGACTTTCTAAATTTTGAAAAGCGCATGACTTCGTAAACAACGTGCACTTGTATAATTATTGTACTCTGTGCCTCGAGTGGACATCTGGTCAAGCAGTGCATTTATCTGGTACAGACGAAACTGACTCGGTTATCAGTCAAATCACTACCATTTCTAAGCGATCACAAGAGTAATGAGATACTGTGATTTATAGCTCCACCTAGTGGTAAACTACACACTAAATGTAGCACTCATCCTTATATGTAAGTTGACGAAAGTTAACTTCAAAATTCAAATATTAACACAGAAGTAGATGATTCTGTTTATCTGTATCTAATGACAGAATCTTTAAATGTATTACATAAAAAAAAATATTTTATCAAATTTTGTATTTTTTTTACTATACAGTTTTGACCATGTTATCCTAATTATATTCATTTTGATTTCATTAGATTCAATAAATCCCACAGATGTTTGCCCTCAACAAAAAGCCCCTGTCTCAGGTCCCACGCAACTTCACAAGCCATGGCTGGTAGGAGCTTGCATTACAGAGATTTGGCCTGACTGGGGAGTCATTCTCAGGGCTTTGAGAAAACAGAACACCGCACACATATTGCCAGCAAAAGATCAAGGACACAGCAGGGTACACGAAGAGTCTTGTGGGGAAACCCAAGAGAAAACCAGGTCGGACAGGTACTGGCAAGCTCCCCTGGTAGCGGTTGGCGTATGCAAGGTAGGCAGCTTTGAGACGGATCCACTGCGCTACTTTAGGGAGCCAGCGTGCATCTCTGTCGGAGTGTGGGCTCCAGCAGTGGGCAGAGAAAACTACGTTTCCCTTTTCTCCTGGCGATGAAACTGCTCGTGGGAGGCAGTGAAGTGCTCTTCAGGAGTCCATCAGAAAAAATTGCATTAACAAACATCTAACCACGTTCACCATTGTTTTGACAAAATGTATTTCCCACAAATTTTAAGTGCCATTAAAATGTATATAACCAATGGCATAGTTATTGATTAAAAGTACAAAGGTGTGCAGAGAGAATAAAACAACAACCTGGGAAAGTATTTGTTTGAGTGTGTGTTTGCGGATACGTTGATGTGTGTGTGTGTGTGTTTATTAGAGTTCATGTTTCTGTGCTTCTATCTGTATGCACCATGTGTCATGTGTACGTGTCTGTGTGGATGAGTAAGCGAGAGAGCTGAGTGCGTTCTCATGCCTGTGTGTGTGTGTGTGTGTGTGTGTGAGTGTGTGTCTATTTGTGTATGTGTGTGTGTGTGTGTGTGTGTGTGTGTGTGTGTGTGTGTGTGTGGGCCAGGCTGGCAGGCGTGCTGGTGTGTGAGTGTGTGTGTGTGGGCCAGGCTGGCAGGCGTGCTGGTGTGTGAGTGTGTGTGTCTGTTTGTGTGTGTGTGTGTGTGTGTGTGTGTGTGTGTGTGTGTGTGTGTGTCAGTGTGTGTGTCAGTGTGCGTGTGTATGTGTGTGTGTGTGTGTTCGTGCATTTGTGTTAGCGTGTGAATGTAGGGAAAGGACAAAGAAAAAAATGGAACAGACAGGATGACACAAAACAGACTTTTCCAGTTATGTATATTCATGTTTGCCTTCACATAGCCACCATACCCCGAAACCAAGCACGGCTTGATGGTTTGAATTGTGATTTCACCTGGTCTGTAAGCACTGTATTTCTGGCCTCTCATTGCTGTTCTTTTATTTAGAGGTGGAGGGCGACAGAGCACCCATTAACCTGCCTTTCTGGAGGAGGAAGGAAGTAAAAGCTTTAATCCGCCGTGGTGTTCCTTACCCATGATGGATCGTCTTTTCTGTTGTGCTACAGATACTTTCGGGTACCCACAAACTCAATTACATCATCGCCGCAGTTCAAATGAACAGGGCTCTGTTCAAGTGAAATGTGAAAGGATTTCAAAAGGAGTCCGCGATGCATTCCTGCTTTCAACCTATTGATTGTTGCAGAAAGCACCTGCCGTAGGTTGCCCTGGATAAGTGTGCCTGTGAAAATGTAAGATGTTCAACCAGCAAGGTCATTCAGGGATCTGAGAACCAGAAATAAATATCTCTCTGACTGAAATAGTGTAGTGCTGAAAACCCTGTCTCTCTCCCATAGTGTGAAAATCCAAACCCTGGGCTTCATCAGTTGTTTTTACACAGGTCTCCTGGATCCACTTGTCACCTAAAAATGGTTCTAAGGACCATGAGAGAATGACCCCAACCTTTTTTATTGACTCGTGGCCCTCGGCAATCGCTAAAACACCACGCATGCTCATTAAAGAACGTCAGCGGACAAGGAAACCTATGACAGCCCATTATCCACCAGGTGACTTGATAATGCATTCCGGTTTGGGGCATTTAACAGAGTGAGCGGTGCAGAGCACACCGCGGCACTGGCGGAATCGAGATCACCCTGACCATAAAGGATTGTTCATGTCATCATCATCCATGCCTCTGGCTTTTTAACCAAGGCACTGGGTGAAAGTACGCTGCTCAAGATGTGGTCCCACTTTGGAGGCAAACAACAACTATCAGGTTCCATTGTGTAGCTCTATAATAGACATGATACGTGATACGTAATAAATGTGACGATGGCCGTTAGTAAGTTATGTCAGACTGGGGCACATTCTATACTCGCCTAAACTTTGTGCTTTTATTTCTTCATATCTGGCACAGAATTCGTAATGTTTTTTTTCTTTTATCAAAGTGATCTTGGTGACTCATGAACAGATTTGTGTATGCTATTCCACTAATACCTAATACCTAGATGACACATTAAAAGCAGAATCTCTCGACCTGTAGCGGTGTGTTGATTGATGCTGGGAGGATAGTGATTTATTTGAGAGCACCTGCACTGAATGTCGTGAAGGCAACAAAACTGTTGCAGTGTTAATTATGAAGAGTTACCAATGTGAGTAAATCTAAGCACTTTAGCAATTCATCTTGGACTTAAAGAGCTTGGTAAACAGGTATTGTATTTGACTGCCGATTCAAAGCAGAGGCTTTTGAATTGAACAGCACTGGAAATTAATTAAGTGAAGCCGTTTTCTTTCCTAGTTTTTGATAGAACTGCAAAACTTGCCATTTTGTGATGAACGATTTTATGCATGCATTTACGTTATTATGAAATGTACACACTGTAGCGTGTTGCAACCAAAAAATACGAGACCCAGAATAATTAACATCCAGAACATTCACAGAATGTCTCGAGTCCAACGTGGATCAGTGCCTCTGTATTGGACCCTGTACTGACGAAACTAGCGAATAGTTTTCCCGTTCGACGTGAAGGTCCTTTGAAGGTGACTGCAACCGGCAGAACCGCATGACGGCTCTGCACTGACAGCACGCCTGAGCTGTGGAACAGGATGGAAAACGGAGGTGTCTGAGCATCCCCCCACTCCGAGACCAGGCAGAGTAAAACCGGACATTTCCCATCACAGAAAACAGCAACGAGCTTCCTGCCGATGGCTTAGACCTACCTGTGACAGTGTGCCAAGGTGGGGTGCTGTCTCAGCAGGGCGACACAGTGCTTATCACAGGTGACCGCGTGCCAGCTCCCACTGTGTCAGCTACTGTCACGTCACACGGTTCCCTCAACAATCCTCAGACAAACACACACAGCACAAAACATGGCACATTGAACCTGGAATGGGTCTGCAGTAAGATACACCTTCCAGTTAAAACAGAAGGAAGGTGCATGGATTTGTCAGTTGTTTAAGCACGATATCGTTCCGGTTAGCCAGGGTCCGCTGCAGCTTTCCTTGTGCTCTTCCTTTGGGAAATCTGAGGAATATTCTGGACATTCTTAATGACTATCTGGCAAGCTCAAGCCTCTACCCAGCACAAAACAGAACCCTCACGCTGCTAGCGGGGACAGTGCTGCCGTGCTAGGGGTGCACGGAGCATGACCATTAACAGCGCGGACAACGCGGTTCTGCGCGGCCAGTTTTACGCTGCTGGTTCCAGTTTTGTGGAGACCGTGGCTTTATGGCCACAAATGGCGAGTGAGTAAGCATAATGTTGGGATCAAGTTTAGCGGTGCACTTTTCTCAAGCACTGTGAGCTTTTACGGTTCTGATGTTCCTCCTCGTTCACCACTAAGCGGATTGGTTTGTAACAGCTATAATGTACACATTGCCGTAATGAAACAGTCAAATCTCTTTCTGTCCTCCAGGTCATCCTCTCCCTCCATACCTGCAGTGTGGATCCCTCAGCAGAAGAAAGTTTGGACCAGGGGCTTTTCCCCTGGGTCAGACCGAGGGACCCGTCCCCCAGAAGCCTTCTGAGAAACAGCCTTCTCTACCTGATCGGCTCCATTGTCACCATTTTTCGAAAGGGAAAACAGAAATTAAAAACAGAGCTAGTGGTAGCTGTTGACGTTTTCTGCTTCCTTGGGCATAGAGAAGCCTATATGCTCTACCTACGACAGTGGTTACTTAGGCCTGAGGTTACCATGGAGAGAAACCAGGCTGGTCTAACGCTGCCCTCCTCTATGTAGACTTATCCCCCATGAGTGGTTAACAAAAGTCAGAACTGTGTCCGCACCGATTTGCCAGTGGTCTCGCAGAGACGCCAATAATGATGTTTAGACTTCATGATGGGAGGGTTGCTTGGCTGTGCTTTTCCTGCAGCCCACGAGCCCCCTTCCCCTCATGTCTCCGTGCCTGGGCTTGGCCCAGCGATGTTCCGCCAGCTCAGCCAGAGCAGACTGCTATGCGTGGCTCTCAGCAGAGCTCAGGGGATTCAACGCTTCCCACTGGTCTCCAACGGCTGCAAATAGCCGGCGCACTGACGGACGACATCATTAGCGCCGCCCACAGGAAAGTCGATAAATAAGAAAAGAGAAAGACGTGGACAAACAAGCTTCGGGCGAGAGTCTTTTGTTACCATCAGTTTTATAAACAGATATCAACATATGAAATGTTTTCTAATGGCAACTGTTAGCAGGATGGCCTGCGGGTACATTGGAATAGCTCTGTGACGCCTCCATTTGCATAGGGCCAAGAAGGATGATACCATCGGACAGCCACAGGTAATTGGATGTCGTTCAATGATGTGTTGCGGTCCTCGCTTTTTTTTTTTTTTTTTCCGGGCGCAGGCACCGAGGTCGGAGCGACCCTGCCAGCTCCGTTGAAGTTCAACGCTGGCACCGTTGATTTAGATCTAACTCCCCCGGAGCCTCTTTCCTGGGAGGCTATTCCGACTCAGCACACTCTGACGCGGGACAATTAGACCACACTCACGGTTGCCTGTTCCAGTGGAACGAACGCTTCCCCTCCCCTCTCATGTAGAGCACCCCGCCTCCTCTCTCCACCCGCGCACTCACGATCAAAGCATCCTCGTTAATTGCCGCGCGAGATGAAAGTGCCCCCTTTCGCCGCTTATCGCAGTGCCACCCGAGGTACCCCTCAGGACCCCGTTAATGCACTCCACACAGGTCCGGAGAGATCGGAAGGAGTGGCGGAGGAAAGATGGGGGATGCGGGGATCTGCACCTTTGAGGGATTAATCCCAACCACAAGGGTTCTTCACCAGAAGGACTTGTTCCCCTCATCGGCTAAGAGTGAAAAGAATGTTTTTTTGGATGGTTTATGAAGAGAGCTCTTCAACTTTTGAAGGGACGCCACAAAGATGGCAGTTGACACGCGTCTACTGTAATGTAAGGGCAAGCTTCCTTAGCCTGCCTTGTGCCGTCTATCCTGAGCAGAAGGTGCTCTGCCTGTTCCACTTTGTCGCTCGGTTCGCCTGTTCTGCCTGTAGGCCGGCAATGGGGAATTTACGCAACCTCACCCCAATCCTAAGACACCTGGAGACGCACGGCTGTTGCACTGTAATGTGATCGGCCTAGGTTCATTATGTGACGTGCAGCGCTTGTGCTTCCCCACAAAGACAATTTAAATCCTGTGTTCACTTGCACCTGGGGGGTCTTAATGCCGGATGATGCATGGAAATTACCTTGATAGGGGCACAGTGTCAGATACTGGTGCACAGATAAAACACGCTGACTGTTTCTGCCAAAACAACTTTACCCCATTGTGTCATTGCCAACAATACCGTTGTTTGTTTAAATTTGGAATCTCCAGTTATTTTTCTCCCATTCTCTGATTTCTTCCAAACCTAGTCACCGCCGAGCAACCCGTCTGTTTTCCACCCTGCAGCCTACGCACCTCGCACGAAAGGTCCAGTGCCTATTGGAGTAGAGGCACGTCCCCATTTAAACCAACCCCCACCCGAGTCGCTTTACCTACTGAGCCACTCAGGAGGCCAGCCCGGAATCCTTTCTGCAGAAATGTGACATTCTTGGAGGGATCCATTAGTTCATGCTGGTTCGATGCTGGCAGTGTCTCCCAGAGCTCCTGCAGTGTCCAAGTGGAACTGAGGTCCAGTAATTACAAGGGCCGCGGAACAAGGCAAACATCATCGTTTTTCTGCTCAGGACACCCATGGACAACCCCTCCCAGTGAACTCGAGCACTGATGACCCAGGGGACTCCTCTCTCAGCGGGGGATAAACGTTGCACTGCGCGACTCAAACCATCACACAGGACAAGTAGCGCAGTGCTGCATCCGCCTTGACTTCTAATGGGCCCGGGTCATCTCGAGAGAATCCTCCCCACGTCATTATCGGCTTGTTACTATTGGGACCTTTGCACTGTTTGTGCCACACTATCAAGACAATATTAAGTAAATTGCCCATTACCTCTATTTGATTATTGCTGACAAGACAGATAATGACAGGAAAACTGTTAGCTAATGTAAACCCAAGGACTATATTTTTATGATCTACTAACCCAGCTTATGTGTTTATACAGAGAAACCAACACAGGTTAAGGTTTATATTTAAACAGATGGTTATTTACTTTAGTACCTCACAGAGGGTTATAATAGCAGTAAACCCCTCTAAGGATATGAGCCTGCAACCAGTACCTTGACTGCTGCAATACATACTGCTGAAATCAAATATAAAATATTTCACAATGTGACCTCTCAGCCCAAACAGCTTGAGAGGGTTCAGAGTGTACGTGTGCGTGTGCGTGTGCGTGTGCGTGTGCGTGTGCGTGTGCGTAGGACTTTTTTTCTGTTCAACGTGTCATGCGCATGCATGTGTGTTCAACAGTCTGGTTACTAAGTTCGCCCTGACTGGAGTCCCCTTCAATTCATATTTCAGTTTGTGGGATGTATTTTGTATATATACAATATACAAATATATATATATATATATATATATATATATATATATATACACACACACACACACACACACACACAGACACATATGAATGCAGTATTCGGCAAAGAAAAAAAAAAGGTCATCAAGGAAGAACCTTGGCGAGGAACAGGGGGGTAATGCTGAAAACAGAGCAACATGACGTGAAATTGTATTTGATGGCTTCCAGGTACAGGGGATGACAGGGAAAGACGGGCGATGACGGGAGATAACGGGGGATGGCGGGGGATGGCGGGGGATGACGGTAATGATGGGGGATGAAGGGAGATGACGGTAATGATAGGGGATGACGGTAATGATGGGGGATGACTGTAATGATGGGGGATGAAGGGAGATGACGGGGGATGACAGGGGATGGCGGGCGATGACGGGAGATGATAGGGGATGACAGGGGATGGCGGGAGATGGCAGGAGATGACGGGAGATGACGGTAATGATAGGGGATGACGGGGGATGACAGAGGATGACGGGTGACAATGGCTGCTTTAAAATCTCAGTGAAGTTGTTTTTCCTCTTCTAATGTCAGTCATATACAGCATTGTTTGGTGCTGGGCTTAGGGAAGGTGACGCGTGAGGGGAGAGACTCTTGACCCGGGGGTGCGGGGGCGGCTTCGAGTCGCTCGATGGCCTCCCTGGTTAGCGCCGATGCGGGATGTTAGGCTGTGCGCCGGGCCTGTGAGATCATCTGGCCATCAAGAGCACTCCTCGTCTCGAGTCAAACAGTTTAGTGCAGGCGCAAAGCAAAATCTGATGATAGCAGAACATTTTAACAGAGCATTTAAAGTGTTTATGACCATAAAAAAATACATTTCTGGTGTCTGGTAATTGCAGTCAGTCGAAAGTAATTTTAGTTTTAATTTAATTTAGCTTTTAGATACAATGCATTTAGAGGAGGTTTGTATAACAGTAAATACTATATATTAGACATGAGAAATCAACAATCTTCCTTATGCAGCCTTCTAGAATGCAGTAGTACCACAGCTCGACTCTTCGGGCTTTTACACCACTCTGACTTTGCCATTCTTATCTGATCTAAAGAAAAAATACGCCCTTAAAAATGCCAGAGAGCCTTCTCATCATAAAGACCTCGCAGACCTCCTCCGTTCATTCACTTTCACCCATCACCAAAGCGTATCAAAAGATCACGCCTGAATATCTGTCCATTGCTCAACGCAAATAAACTTTTTTGAAAGCCCAAGAGATCAGAATAAAGGATAAATCTCCGTCTTCAAAGGAAAGGAAATTCTCACATTCTTGTCAGCAGGCGGTTTTTAAGAGCCTTACCTGGGATCACAAACAACAAATCCCTAATAACGACAGTGCCTTTGCGCAGTGAAAGCTGAGGGCGGGGTGGAGACCCCGGGGAAAACCAGCGCCCTGTGGGGCGACCGGCTGAACAAAGGAACGACTCTACAGTGAGAAGGCCGCGGTTTTACCTTCCTCCTGATTAATGGCACCCCGGTGCTCGGGAGTTGGCCCCGGCGCAATAACTCACGAGACGGAAGTCCCCCAGCTACAGGAGTGTGGGTTTTTTTCAGTGTACAAATACACGGTGCGCAAAACTTCGCCCTGGGAAGCTGACCGGCCTTCTTTCCGTCTTCTGTCAAACCTGGGAAATCCCTTGAGGATCTTAGCAGTGATACGGTCGCTTTGGTGGCTTGCGGGCGAACTTCAGTCCGGACGTGGGTTTGCGCTGTTTGTGCTCCTCGTGGATGCAGTGAACGAGCAGTGCTTTCCGCAGCCTGGGCCGGGTGATTAAAACAGCGTGTGTCTCATTGCTGAATGGGCAGAAGCATTAGGCGATGATTCCTCCACCGATTTGGCTGCTGGAGAATCGCCGTTGATGAGAGAGCGATTACACGGCGGTGAACAGCACCTGCAACAAACTGGGCCGTTATTGATCAAAGCTGGGTGAGGTTCAGAATCCCAGGGTTTCTTTCAAAATGGGCACAGGAGAACACGCAGAGTTAGAGCAAACGTGTTGCATTTAACCACGCGTGTTAGAAGCCGTCTGCTAACGTGTAGACCACGTACACGCATGCGGTTTCGGAGGACGTGTTTGGTCAGTACCTTTGGAACTGGGAATGGGAGTTGGGGGAGGTGGAAGGGGGGGTCACGATAATTCTCCCCTTGACTGCTATCACTGGATTGGTCGTTGTGTGTTCTGTCACCCCTCCTGGTAAAAGAACAAACGGATAGTACGATCTAGTCTAATCCCTCTGGCCTGGACGCACTGAATATGTACTGAACACACACTGATCTGCTTCATGAGAGAGCTCAAAAGCATGAGCCGTCATCTAAAAATATCAGTGTTTTTTTATAATTTGAGTTTGCTGTTTAAAAAGAGATTTAAAAAAAAAAAGATTCATGATTATTTTCCTATAATATACAGACAGAAGGTGTACTTTTCCAAGAAGCTTCCTGGTTAATTGAATTCTCCTTTGTTCTGCCTTATTAGGAGAATACTGGTGAAACAAGGGACATAGGGAAATACAGGGAAGAGGAGAGTTTCATCATAAGCACGACCCCCAAAAGATGGAGTCCCACTACTCGGCCTGGTGTAACACTCCTGCGGTGGGGCCTTGCGGTGATTGGCTGGGGAGGTGCCAAGTGTGGCTTGAGTCCAGGGCTGAGTGACCACATTCAAACGTACCACAGCCACACTCTCTCCTCACAGGACCGATTGTCCTCGCTCTCTGCAGCCCCTTTGTGACACGAAGAGAGAATCATGGCTGAGGGCTGAATGATATGAGGGCCGTGATAGAGCAGGTGAAACCGCCGCAGCCCAACGATAAATCACAGCCCTGAATGAAAGCCATTTAAAAACCAGCGCCTATGGAGGGTTCGCTCCCGCCCACGGGAGAAAAAATCGGCAGCTTTCAACCAAGCCCGACTGCCTTTTTATCTGCGGCGGTGTTTTCGGTTGCGCGGCTAACAGATGTCGTATTTGGCAGGGGCTCGCTCCAAGTGAGCGGCGATGCAAGGGGAGGGCATAAAAATGGCCGAGCCCATCTGCCTCGCGGTTCTTAGCGGCTCAGCGGAGTCGGGCATCCGAGAGAACGCGGCATCTCGCCGCACCGAGGGACCCCACTTTCCAAGAGCACGCTCAGGGAGGCAATGAGCGATTAGACGACCCCGTGGCGCGCAAACTGGCCCCTGGACTTCTGTCAATCAATCAATCATGTCCTGCTATCAGCCAGACATAATGTAGAATGATCGACTGAATGATTCTTTAAGGAATCACACAGTCAGGAATAAAAAAATGTGGGATGATTTTCCCATTTTCCTCGGACGATGATGGGAATGAAAAACCCACTTTTTTTTCTCAACGGAGGCGAGATGGTGGTACTTTCGGTGTCATTGAAAGTATTTCCCAGTAAAATCTGTTGTATCGGTTACACCTGTACATTAGTCACCACCGCCTCTGTTTATCATGGTCGAGTCGTCAGGGAAACACCAGAGAAACATACGGATCCATTTGCCACCCGCCCACTGTATCGCTTACACAGAATGTTGTTTTGAATTCTTCACTTGACATTTTCTCCTTTATTCGCCGTCTTTCTGTAATCCTCTGCGGGCATTCTCAGTCCCTGTTCAGCTGCAAACTCTTGTGGTATTTCATGGCTTCTTTGAGAGCTGCGCAGTTGCTTTGCCTCAGAGTGCTGTGGTTGCTTTGTTTGAAAGTTTTTAAAAGCGCACGCAATTGTAACCAGTGCGGACACGCAGTTTCAGGTGGACGTTTTTTCAGTCGGCCTGGGTTAATTTCTTTCAGTTTACCACCTTACAGCAACGTGCCGGAGGGCGAACGCACAGGCTTAAACCCCAGCTCACCCCTCCTCACTGGATCTCACAAACAGACCAGGTGTGAAAGCACCTCAGTTCATTTGCATGCAAACAGCTCCTGATAAATGGCCTTTCCCGTCTGACAGTTTTTATTGCCCAATGGAAAGAGTTAGCATTGGAACAAGAACAGCGAACCCCGCCATATCCGGTGCTGTCGGTTGTCACTGCAGGGGTAAAGGTTTAAAAACACCAAGCGGTCAAAGTCTCGCATCGCAGTCGCATCCAACGTCCGCATGAACTGTGCAAAACGAGAGACAGGTTTCCTATTATTTCGGCAGCTTCTCGATAATTGTGGGCTAGCTCCGTCATTAATGTTTTAATATGGTCCCGGTACTTAGCAGAGGCGTGATGAAAGGAGGAGAGAGTCGCTTTAATGGAGGCTCTGAACTGCTACGCACGGTCCAAGGCGCTGTACACTGGCAGTGCGGCTGAAGAGGCTGCTCCTCCAGCGTGAAGGCAAGGTCGTATGTAAGCGCTTCGCTCGAAAAACAGCAAGTGTGCGCGTGTGATAATTGGCCACAAATCTCCCTCTTTTACTAGAGAGCTGCCTGTAAACAAGGGGCAGCCCACAAGCCTGACTGGAAACAAGCAGCCACCTCTGAAACCGGACTAATACACTTTTGGATTAATTAACCGGAACAACTTAATCCTTGTGCAAAGTACGCTCAGCAGGGTTCCGGGGGGCCCATCCAATTTGGCTTTAATTGCCTCGGTAACGAAGCACCGACCCTATGAACTAGACATTTTCTGAGCAATAACGAGATATTTGTTGCACTGAAGATGCTTTTAATTGGCTTAAATGTCAATGAGAGCCTGAGAGACACTGAAAAAAAAACATAATAATAAAAAACAAAGACAAAGAGTGAGATGTAAACAAAAACCTTTTGCTGGAACATATCTGGAAGTTTCATTAGTGATTGCAATTCTGACATGCAATGCAAGATATACCATGCAAAGGTCACCCTACTATTGATATAGCTGAAAAATACTGAATGCTTGCCGGATTAGATGAATGGCCGGGTTTCCTTTTATTAAAGCTTCAGTGAAGCTCCTTCTGGACAGGTGAGAAAGCCCTGGTTCATTCTTTTGTTTTCAGTGCAGGCTTACTGGGGTTAAGGAAACGAGTAAAAAGAGAAGTGAAGTAAACAGGGTTGGTTTTGATTTTGTCCGGGAAAGCGTCAGGGATCTCAGAACACTGGCAGTGGTACGGTGCCAGTTGACAAGAGAGTATGTTAAGCGACCGAAAGCAGTAAGATGTTAGCGATTCCTTTGCTTGATCGTTTTGCGATTGGGATGTTCTTGCCACTTCCAGTTTTTCAGACTCTCTCGGGTGTGTCTCAGCAAATTTGTTAGTTAGTAGTGAACGGGGAAGTGGTTAGCCTTCGTATTCCAGGCAGACAGAAGCAGCTAGTTCAAAGCACCTGGTTTTGACAAAGGGATGCTGGGTAATCCGCACGCTCTCATAAATCACTCCGTTCCCTGGAAGGACACAGGCCAGGCTCCATTCCCCACCAGGCCTGCCTTCTCTCCATCACGGTACGCTCACTGTGGACTGGCACAGCTTTCCGGCCAGGAAGTGAGAGGGCCCAGGCCTCGGACGCCCACCTCCCCACCGCAGGGCACGGCTAACACAAAGAAGCCCTCCGCGCTCGGCTTGACCGGTGCCAGGGCTCTCAGGTACCACAGTACCGTCTTTGAGGCAGGAGCCATGGCGTCCCACCAAGGCCCAATCTGTCACTGCTCCTGGATGAGGCAACAGGAACACACACTCTGCAGGCACTCCTGCACTCACACTCACACACACCCACACCCACACCACATGGCACGCGCACACTCAAGGGCATTAGCATTGACATAGCACACACATGCATCTATCTCAGGGTCTGTGTGCCCTCCTCAGACCTCACGGCACATGTGAAGGCATCTACAGACTTCCCTGGTCTCCTGAGTCAAGCGAACACAGAAGTACTGCACTCCATACATACACCTATCTAATGCGCTTGTGGAGTCACTATTCACAAGATAAACAGGGACCCAGATATGTTACTTTTAAAACACTCCACATTTATAAAATGCTGAAACTTAAGGATTGAGGAGTTGTGTGTCAGAAATCGGGTGATTTTGGAATCAGACTCCCAACATGA
Source organism: Hiodon alosoides (assembly GCA_025775065.1). Taxonomy (NCBI): domain Eukaryota; kingdom Metazoa; phylum Chordata; class Actinopteri; order Hiodontiformes; family Hiodontidae; genus Hiodon; species Hiodon alosoides. The sequence goes on from JAOYSI010002013.1 coordinate 41,756, forward strand.
ATTCATGCATTTAGCTTACAGCTAAATTCAGTGCAGACAAAGGGACCACAGTCAAAACACTGTTCATAAATCATTAAAATATAGCCAGTGCTCTTATTTATTATGTGCACTACTATTTATTCATTGGAATGATGCCTTTTTCTTACTGTAGCTTTTGGAGATACCAGTGTAAACTGCAGATAATGTTCATATGAGCACCAGAATGTGCGCCATATTGCTTTTGAGGAGATTGTCTGTGTCCATAAATGTTGCCCTTAGCTCCAGTTAGAATGAGGTGGCACTATTTCACACCTAGGTGAAGGCATCTACTTTGGAATTCAGCAACAGCAACAGCAGCCACTGAGGAGGGCCCAGAATTCTACAGTGCCCACAAAGACGCCCCATGCATCCCGCAGTGCACCAGTTGCATGATGTTTCTACTCCAGCGTACCCCCGGAATGCTCACGCTGGCCACAGTCTTCTAGGCAGAGAGTAGCAGAGGAATCACCCCCATCCGATCTAGTCATGTGACAGGTTGAGCATTCATGTGAGAGGGACGCCCCCTTGTGGATGTGTTCGTAAGGTAAACGCTGGGCCCAATGGTGCACACTCTGCTACCAGAATCAATCAATTGAACAGTCGTCATCCTTCAGAAACCCCTGTAATCTGTAGTATTGTAAATCTTTAACCTCATGTGGGTCACTGGTGCTGGCCGGGGACGCAGCATTGTTGCCAGTCTGTTGTCACAGGAAGCACACGGTTGTCAGCCCAGGGTAAGTATGTAGCTTGGTGTGATGTCAGCTTCCTGTTGGCCCAGCTTTCCGCATAGGGAAAATCCTAAAGTGTCCCTTTCCGGTTTGTACCCACGGCCCCCCGATCCACTGGGTCTCCCCATCTGTCCTTTAGTTCTCATCCTAGGCTTAGCACAGTGGATAAGGGCCAAACACAGTTACGCTCTCTCTCACACACGCATGCACACACACATAAGTACATGCACACACAGTCACACACGCGCACACACAGTCACACACACAATGCGGGTCAAGACAATTCACCAAGAGAGGGGAATCCACACTCAATATCTTTCCTACTCAAAGGGAAAGGCACACACAAGTTGTTCCTCCGTCACTTTCACATACCCGGTAAAATCCGTGGAGCAGAACATCTGCCGGCAGGTGTCTTTCTGCTACAGCGGGAATACTTGCTAGAGTGTCCATTTCCAGCCACTTAAGCTCACACTAACATCGTCTGTTACTTTGCAATGCCTTCCCTCCAGCGGGGAAACTTGACTCATGCTGCCTACCATATGTAAAGAATATAAAAACTGCGCTAAAAGACTGATGGTATGGTGGCAGGCACATGTGGCCACGGCGTCCCCCTGCCCTCTGAACAACCTGCAGGTCTGACAGACCGATTAATCAGCCCTAATTATCTGCTGTACGGCATAACCAAAAAGCAGTTCGACAGGACACGCGTCCCAAGGGGTTCTCCACACCTGACTGAGGTAAGCAGATTTTGGGCACGGTAGACTATCTTAATCCTTGGTAAAGGCACTGATTGCGCCACTCTTGGGAACATGCAAAGGCGGCAAGGCATGCTGTCAGTTCCTTGGGTCTGTCCCTTGTCAGTTATTTCTCCAGCCCCATTTCTTAGTCAAGCCGTCAATGCCGCAATTTGAAGGATTATGGGTTTTTTGTACCTTCTCCTGACTGCTCAAGTCAATGTGTCTTGTCATTCAGAAAAAAATTAATAGATACATTTAGTTTCTGAGTAAAAAAAAAAAAAACTTTGTTAGCTGGGTGACATTAGTGGAAGTGGGAAATAAATATTGCAATTATAGACTGTAATGTGCTTCTGATCATTAAAAATGTAATCCAATTTCAAATAATACTAAAATTCCCAGGTACATATTATGCGTCAGATTGATATAACAACAAAAAAATGCATCAGCCAAATTTATCAAAAAAAGTTTCTTGGAAGCGACAGAACTTCAAAGCGGCAGTTTGTTCGTTAATAGAGTCGCTAATTCTGCCTGGCTTTGTGGTCTACTGGTTTTCACTGCTCCAACTGGAGTCTGCTTCTTCATCGGGATAATTTAACATTCACACCGTATCTTTTCCCTGGCACTCCTAAATTTCCTTTATGCCCTTTTCGCCAGGATTGTAATTATGGTTCCCAGAGCTTTTGGAAGCTGTCGTTTCGCATCCAGACTGTAAGTAGATGTAGTGCAAAATATCGCAGTCTGCCTCAAATCAATGGCTGAGTAGTCTAACCCACTTCTGCAGTCTGCCTCAAATCAATGGCTGAGTGGTCTAACCCACTTCTGCAGTCTGCCTCAAATCAATG
>JAOYSI010002016.1:0-16485 GCA_025775065.1 Hiodon alosoides
ATATAAGAATTTGTAGACATTCGTTTTTGGTATAAATTATTAAACTGAATCAAATTTTACCTTACCCATTTGCTGTACTGAGAGTGCTCATTTGTTGAAGAAACCTGACACCGTTTTTGTGAGACCAATTTATCAATGTCAGGAGTCATGTTTTGTGCTGAAGCTATCTTAAAGATGGAATGTAAATGTTCATCATTCACCCGGGATCTTTGAGGTGATTTATTGATCTTCATTAATGAAAACAGCTCGCACAAGTGTGTACTTCCAAACATTGACAGGACTCGTGCAGCCTGAAGGCGGAGCTGTGGGAATGTGATTGGAAGGAGACTTTAGAATTGTTCAGCCCCGGCAGAATCAAACTTTGCACTGTAGTAACGAAATTCCTTGCTATTTCAACGAGCTGATCTTGAAGATTGGCAAACGCGTGTTTCTTCTCAGGGCATACGATTTCTGTAACTTTAAGCATACAACCTTTTACAAATGCTCCCTCAGAAAACGACTTTGATTACTTTGCAATTAATTCTGTCACAACGTAAGTTGCCTTTACTGCCGCATCACTTTTTGCTCTTTTAAACATGTTTTGCTGAAAATCAAGGCTTTGTTGTAATTCGTTTACTTTTTCCTGCCTGTCAGTTCCTTCTAACTTGCCATACTTTTCTTTATGTTTAGTTTCATAGTGGCGCCTTATATTGAACTCCTTCATCACCGCTATACTTTCTTTACATACCAAGAAAATTTATTTTTGTTTGTGCTCGACAAAAAAAATATTCTGTCTCTCACCTGTAGGACGCCGACGTGCTTGGTTCGGAAATAATCGGCAAAATAAACTTCCGGGTTCGCCGGCTTTCTTGCCGGATTTATTTCAATCAACCAGAAAATAAACAATAACCGCTCTTCAGGGATCCCCCTCACGGGTTCACCCCAAACACAACAAACTAAAATAACAAACTAAATGAACCACCGAAAAAACTAACGAAGCCGAATACAGAATGTCGGCGTCTCCTTCGCCGGAGTCGTCTTTCTTCTTCCGCCTTGTGCACAGTTCTTCTCTCGGTTTGCTGTCCGCTGTTCTCCCGCCTGGCTCCTTTTCCGATCTCCAGCACCTACTGAGGGATCACAGGTCGTTAAATGCTGTTCACAATTAGCATGATCCTCAGCCGGTGCTGGTGGGCGTGCCCGGACCTCTCCTGTGCGTGTACTCGAGACGGACGCGTGGCACATAGCTCCCCCACCAGAACAAACTAAGGGCTCGTTCGGTACCACAGCCCCCCTCCCCCAAGCGGGAGAGGAAGTCGGCCGCGGCGTTCTGAGCCCCTGGCCGGTGAACCACCCAGTACCGAAAAGGCTGCAGCGCGAGGTACCATCGGGTGATCCTAGAATTGGTGTCCTTCATCCTGTGTAGCCACTGGAGGGGAGCATGGTCGGTGACCAAGAGAAACCGGCGACCCAGGAGGACAGCCCACTTAATGGCAAGACATTCCCGTTCAATGGTGCTGAACCAACCCTCCCTGGGGGTGAGCTTCCTGCTGATATAGATGACAGGATGCTCCACCCCGTCCACCTCCTGGGTCAGCACGGCTCCCACGCCACGCTCCGACGTGTCTTTGGAGAAGTCAGGTTTAACAAGCACAGTCCCCCCGCACAGAGCCGCTTTAATAGCCACGAACGCCGTCTTGCAATGCTCTGTCCGCTGGACCGCGTCTGGACCCTTTTTGGTGAGATCCGTCAACGGGCAGGTCAGGTCAGCAAAGTTGGGAATGAATCGTCAATAGTAACCAGCCAACCCGAGGAAAGATCTCACCTGTTTTTTCGACTTAGGCGGGGGACAGACGGAAACGGCTGCCGTTTTGTCGATAAGGGGCCGAATACGGTCCCCACCTAAGAGGAAGCCCAGATACCGTACCTCACTCCGCCCAATCGCACATTTGCCTGGGTTCGCCATGAGACCAGCCCCACGCAAAGCACCCAGGACCGCCCGCAAGTGCCGCACATCCCGCTCCCAATCATTACTATAAATGATAATGTCATCGAGGTAGGCGGCGACATACTCACAGTGCGGCCGGAGTACTCGGTCCATGAGCCTCTGGAAGGTGGCTGGTGCTCCGTGAAGCCCAAAAGGCAAATTGACAAATTGGTACAAACCAATAGGAGTAGAGAAAGTCGTTTTTCCTTGGACAGGTGAATCTGCCAATAGCCCTTAGTCAAATCCAGTGTTGTGTAAAAGCGAGCAGTGCCCAGCTGATCCAACAGTTCATCCACCCGAAGCATGGGATAAGCATCAAACTTCGAAACTGCATTGACCTTCCTGTAGTCAACACAAAATCTCACCGACCCATGCGGTTTAGGAACCAACACCACCGGACTGCACCAATCGCTGTAGGATTCCTCGATTACACCCAGCTCCAGCATTTTCTCAGTTTCTTCCCGCAGCAGTTTTTTCTTGTGCTCAGGAACACGATAAGGCCAGGTCCGAACCACGGTGCCAGGCAGGGAATGGATATAGTGCTCTACGATGTTAGTACGACCTGGCAGAGGGGAAAACACATCAGCAAACTCACGGACCAGTTGACGGACCTCCGCGCTTTGGGACAGGGAAAGCTGGTTACCAAGGGACACTGGGAGACGAGTCAAGGACCTAGCCTCAGGACAAAGTCGTCATCAGGGGACGCGTCAGCTGAGTGCCATAATTTTATCAGATTAAGGTGGTAAATCTTTCGCACTCCCCCTCGGTCAGTGCACACCACCTCATAGTCAACGTCCCCAACGTGCCGTGTGACCTCAAATGGTCCTTGCCACTGCGCCAACAATTTGGAGCTGGACGTGGGGAGTAAGACCAGAACCATATCACCCGGGTCAAATGTGCGTAGGAAGAGTGCAGTTTTGCTCGGAAGTCCATGACATACTGCACCACGTTCTTACTGGGGCTTGGACCCTCATCCCACGTTTCTTTAATGAGGTCCAACACACCCTGCAAGCGGCTACCATATAACTCAAAGGGGGAAAACCCCGTGGAGGCCTGGGGAACCTCCCGTACGGCGAACAGCAGGGGTTCAATAATTTGGTCTCAATTCCACTTATCGTCCTGTATAAATTTTGCTAACATGTTTTTCAACGTGCAATTAAACCGTTCCACCAACCCTGTCTGCGGGTGGCAGATACTGGTTTTAATCGGTTGTATCTTGCAAAGTCTATACAGTTCCTTTAATGTCCTTGACATAAAGGCGGTGCCCTGGTCTGTGAGAATTTCTTTCGGGAAACGACCCGGGTGAACAGGGACAACAAGGCAACAGGAGGGGAAAAGCTTCCAGATATCGAGTCGCATCATCAACAATGACCAATACGAATCGGTGCCCCTGTGCGCTTTTATCAAATGGACTAACGAGATCCATGCCAATTCGATCGAAGGACACAACGGTGCTTTTGGTATGGCTGGTGGGTTAATTTTCTGACACTCCGGACACGCCCTACACCATCTCCGGACGTCGTTTCGAAGGCCAGGCCAAGAAAACCGTTCCGTGACTCGGCGCTCTGTTTTGTCCCACCCCGATACAAACGATCATTTAGACACCGGAAGTCAGGAAAAGTGACAGGGGGCTGAGGACCATCAGGAGGACCGAGCTCAGCAACTCGCACTCGAGCTTGCCGCAGCGTCTCGTCCTGGATGGGAGGTTAGTCAGGTCCCTTCCCCAGCCAGCAGGCGCCACCCGTGCCTCACGGCCCGGGTCAGCCCCTCCAGGTGAAGAGGGCCCCTCCCGCTGGCGGCGGCCAGTGGCGGTCTCACCCTCCTTATCCGTTTTCCCCGAGTCCTACCCGCCAGAACCGCCCTCAAAAGTGCACGAAAGCCCTCCCAATCATGACCAGCGGGTAGGGGCTGCGGGGACTAACCCCCGCCACCAGGCTATGCTTCTGGCCCCTCAAAACAAAAGACACCTGCGGCATCGGATAATAATGCACGTCCCCGTGTACACAGCGAATCCCCACCTTCTTGCCCTTAACTAATGCCTCAGGCGGAACCAGACGCTGATGCACTAAGGAGCGATAACACCCTGAGTCCAGGAGCGCCCGGAATGTATCCCGCTGTACACTCACCGGTACCAGATACTTGTCCGCCTGGTCGGGGAAGGAGTGGCCGGAAGAGGGAGCCGGGCCAGAGATGTTGACCTCCATAAGGGGGCACTCCCGTCTGAGGTGGCCCGGTCTTCCACACCTCCAGCACCCATCCCCTGGCGGCATGGCTGTAGGCTCCCTAACAGGGGACCAGATGCGGGCCGGGAAAAACTGGGGGTGAGAGGGGGTCGGGGCTGTCTCCGGGGCCCAGGCAGCTCCGCGGCGGCAGTACGGGCGCCGCCTTCCTGGCGGGCCAGAGCTCTCGCCGATGGTGCTGGTGTCGGGTCCTGCTCCCTGGGCTAGACCGGGTGGGCAACTGCTGGGGGTGGTCTTTCCCCGCCCTCGGCCGTCACGGATAGGTGATCTTCCGCCCACCGAACAGCCTCAGAGAGGGAGGACGGCCGGTAGGACTGGAGCCAACGAGACGTGTCCGGCGGTAAACTAAAAACAAACTGCTCCAGTACCACTAGTTACAGCACCTGGTTAACGTCCTGGTCCTCCGAGCGCAGCCACTGTGTGCAGGAGTCCTTCAGCCTTTGTGCCAATGCCGTGGGGTTGCCCGCCTCCGCCAACAAGAGGGAGCGGAACCGTTTTCGGTGACCCTCCGCTGTCAAGCCGACCCGGCTCATGATCGCTTGGCGAACCGCGTCGTAGTCCATGGCCGACTCAGCCGGGACTGCCTGGGCGGCTTTCAGCGCCTCACCAGACAACAGGGCACCGAGGCGTAGAGCCCACTGTTGCCGAGGCCACTGGCAGGTAGCTGCGGTTTGCTCAAACATGCTGAGGAAGGCCTCCAGGTCGTCGGTGGCTCCCATCTTGGCAACCTTGATGGATGGCGGCGGGCTGGTCCCCTGGCTGAGGTGAAGGGACTCGTTGTCAGGGCAGCCTTGTCAGCTGCACGGTCTGCATGTACCTCCAGGTTGTAAAACCGCTGCAGGGCTTGGTGTTGTTGCTGCTGCATCAGGGTCAGCTGCTGCACCAATTGGGAGAGAGGGGAAGGCTCCATGATCATTGCATGATCATTGCTGGTGGGCGTGCCCAGACCTCTCCTGTGCGTGTACTTGAGATGGACGTGTGGCACACCACCTTTCTTGAAACAGTCTGCCTTCCTTATCGATCTTTCTGTTTTTTGACATTTTGAGAGCTGGAGCTTCACACGTTTCTGAACACTGTATGACTGTTGCAGAAAACAGGATGTGACGAGCACTGTGCACGATCATATGCACATCCCATAATACACTGCCTTAGTGGATATCTATGATCATATGATCAACAGTCACGCTTGCGCCGTTTTCTGTTTATTTCCCTGTAATTTTAGAGAGTCCGATGGGAACTGGCGTTCTTACAATCAGCTGACAGCGCAAACCGGACCGGGTCATTTTACATTTTTAACAAATAAACTTTGTGTGGGCCGGATAAAATACAAAGGCAGGCCTTATTTGGCCTTGTGTTTGACACCCCTGATCTAAAAGATGACCTTTTTAAAAGATGATCATTGTAGTTATTGAGATTTTAACTGAGCAGTAAAAATTTCAATGTGAACGGTTTTCAGGACTGTTGTGTTTCTGTAGGACAGCTAAGAGATGCAGTGGCCTGGACAACAGATAGCATTGGTGGAGAACTAGTTGGAGTGTCTTCACTGGCCAGCAGTGAAGCACCTGAAGTCCCTCTTAAAGCTACTCAAATGCTTGTAAAGTTTAATTGTTTTTTTTCTAATTGTGGTCAGTGCTGCAAAAGCAAACTGGGTGACAGAAATGACAGATATACTGCAAGCTTTTCTTGTCTTTAAGGGATCTTCATCAACAAGTACATGAGGGAAATGCTCATACTTAACTTTCTCCAGCTAGCATTCCTGGCATTCTTCATAAAGGACTTTGTAGGCACATGAGTGGTCATAATCAGAGGAAACACACACTACAAGGTCTTTAGGGTGAGCGTCAATGGAATGAGAGTGAAGAAAACTGTACCAAAGATGAAAAGAGAAGAGCTTGTTGAAGAGCTTATTGAGAATGGCTTGAGGAACCAAATATACGGGATCCTCAGGTTAGACAAGCAATTCAACTGCAGCGAGTGTAGTATGATTTTCCTGAGACTGTTATACCTTCAAAGTAGAGCTGCAACTAATGATTATTTTGGTAGTCGACTAATCTTTTGATTATTTTTTCGATTAGTTGATTAGTCGATTCTTTTTGTCATGTCCTCCATCTCTGCTTCCTGTACCGGGCTCCAGTGCATGTTTTACCTCACCTGCTCAATATTTTGAATTTTTGAATATCAACTATTTGTCCAGTCTATTTGCCTCCAACTATTTGCCTTAACAAAACATAGGTTCCCATAGCAAATTATGACCCATGAAATGAATAAATATGAAATTTAAGCTTGATAGCTTATTCAAATGTATTCGTAACTTTAATACATGTGATCACAAAAATACATAGTATATAATACATGTGATCACACATTAAAGTGCAAGTAGTCTTGAAATGAAAAGATAATGTGCAAATATGTAACTCAAAATAGCAGACTCTGCCACAGCATGGAGGGTTGTTAACCTGCCTTGCAGGTTGTGGAAGTCATAACTCTGCAAGTCCAAAACAAACTATTAAATAAGTTTGCTTAAAGTGAAATTCAAGTACTAAAAAGTAGAAAAATTGTCCATCCTGTATGGAATCTTGCTGGGTCTGGAAATCCCAGTAAGTCAAGTTATTAAGAAGTTGAAGGTTATGTCTCATATTTTATCACAGATAGGGTACTGGCTATGCTAATTAAACTATTTAACTAATTAAATATCTTACAACTGAATTACTGATATAATCCAAAACACAGACTAACTAGCTACCGTTAAGTGGAGGAGGTTTACTATTCAGAATGAAAGCTATAAAAAAAGCTTAAAAAAAGGGAAGAAGACAAGACAGGGTAGGCTACTCCTATAATTCACTGATTTACTATTCTATGAGAATAGAATCTATGAGACCTTCTCTGAGACCTTGTTTTCCGACAGGTAAACTAACAAACATTCCGATACTAACATTATAGCCAGTTGGCAAAAGCACGAAACTGTTGCACAAAACTTACCAATCCAGAGTAGACATCACAGCTCCAGGGTGCTTGCGTTTAAGATGCTCATACATCACCATAGTGCTGCCATGAAATGTCAACTCTACTTTACAGTGTTTGCACTGTAAGTTTCGGTCTTTCTCTCCGCTGCGCCATCATTCATACTTCATCTTTATAAGTAGCCTTACAGTCATGCAGACAATGAATTGTTGGATTGCAGTTACAAATTAACAACCAGAACGGTTCATAAGGGGAAAAATGCCTTAAGAACAACAGTTGCAGCCCTACTTCAAAGGCATGTGGTTATTCTCAATAAAGACAGGCAATTCAGCTGCGGTCATTGTGGAAAGTCTTTCAAGAGGTGCCCGGACCTGAAAAAACCACCTGACCAAAAATAATAATAATATTCTGGAGGAAATGCTTTACATCTTTTAAGTATAACACTCTATTACCCTAAAGTGTTTTATTGCCCATTTATTGCCCTTTGGCATGATTAGTCTATTACCAAAGGTGCTCCTTTGCCTGGCCAGACTGCCATGTAGAGGGTGGGAAACATTGCCCATGATAGCTAGCAGTTTTGAAAGCATTCGTCTCTTTGTCACTACCTTCAAGGAATCCAGACTGACCCCCTGAACAGAGTCAGCTCTCCTGATCTGCTTGTCCCTGCTGTTTGCATTCGCCACCTTCACACTGCTGCCCCAGCACACAACTGCTTAGAATATGACACTCGCTACAACCAACATGGGTCAGTGCGGCCCTCTTCCTTATGAATTCTACCACTATTTCTCTGGTCTTCCCCACAGTGACCTGTAAGTAGTTCTGCATGCACCACTCCACAAAATCCTCAACCACCCTTCTGTATTCCTCATCCTGATCCCCTATTGCACAACCAACAATGGCAGAGTTGTCTGAAAACTTTTGCAGGTGGCACATCTCAGAGTTTTGTCTGAAGTCTGATGTATAGAGGGTAAAGGAGAGCTTGGACAGTCCTCATCCCTTGATTTCCTCATCTCTTTGTTTATGTTTGGGTCCAAAACCAACCTGCGTCCGTGATATTTCTTGTCATTCAGTAGGGCCTTTAGGTCCCTGGTGATCCAGAGCTTGTTGTTGGGAAAGCAGCGTACCCTCTTAGCCAGTATGTTTCTCAAGGCAGTCCCTCAGAGTCTCATCTACCTCCGGCGTCCATATTTTCACACTCCTGTTGTCATTAGTTGCCGCTGTACCACAGGCTTGTAAATGGGTTTGAGATGAACATGGTTGTGATCAGATTTTCTCAGGGAGGAAATGTTTTGGAGCTATATGAATTGGAGCTAATTTGACATTAGCAAAAAGCAGGTCTAAAGTTTGATTTTCGCTGTTGGATCACTTAACAAACTGCCTGAATGTGGGAAAAGTGGATGAGAGAGAGGCATGGTTGAATTCTCTAGATATCACCATGAAAGCACTGGGGTGCTTTGTTTGCAGTTCCACTGTGGCTGAATGGACAATGTCACATGCTGTTTGCATGTCTGTGGAAGGGGGTATGTAAGTTAGGAGAAAAATAGCTTGGGAGAATTCATGCGGCAGTTCAATGTAGGGGCAACAGATTCATTTTCATCATTGCATAAGCATGCTCAGCATTGTGCCATTTGTTGTTCACAAACATGGCAACCCCCCTTCCCTTTTACTTATTGCTAGCATGGCTTTTGTCACAGTACAGTAAAAAAGTCCATACTGACATTGAAGTCAGGTATTTTATTGTTTAAATAAAATGTTTGCACGCTACATTCCCTGAAATCTTTTTGACTCCTTGCTATCGCTGTCAGCTCATCCTAATTTGCCAAGGATTTTAAGTTGTCCATGATGAAGGAAGGGAGATATGGTTTTAACTTTCTCCTCTTCTCACATACTTGATTAGGAGCCCTACAGCCACGTTCCCAGAATTCCAGCCTCACTCCACTAAAAACAGTAAGCTTTGTTAACCCTGTGATGTTGTCCATAGCCATTGTCCATTGTCTTGTTTTCAATTAAAAAAAAATAATTCCCTGAAAAATAAGGCATGAAAAAACTAAAACCCTAGAAACACTAGAATATGGGATATGGGTACTGCTGCAACAGGCTGCCGTTTGGGTTTGTTCCTGGTCACAGTGATGCCATTTGGATTACATGGGGCACCAGCCAATTTCCAACGGCTCATGGAACTAAGAATTGACACGCAGCTTACCTAGATGATGTGGTCATCTACAGTGACTTGGAATAGCTATGTCCAGAATCTCCACTGGGTTTTGAAGACCTTGTCTATCTGGGAAAGGAGGGTGGTAATGTAACAGAGGGCTCAGTCACAGACTTCCTCGAGCACTTTGCACACATATTCCATAGTTGGAATGTGTTTCCAACTGTGTTTAGCTGGCTTACTCCGTGGATGCACACTTGGAGCATGTTAGCATTCATGTAACCAGCAGTTCTATAATATGGCCTCCATAACAAATGGAGGCCCTCTGGATGTTCCAGGGAGGATGGGATTTGTCCAGCTGGTTGTCAGCCAATCTGCAGGGAAGGTCGATGCTACAGTGACAAAGGGGGTCTTGCTTTTAATATCCTTCTTGATTGGACTGTCAGCTCAATATCATTACAGAGTGATAGGAGCTCATGCAAAATCTGTGTATTCTCAAAAGAGTATTTTTGAATATATATATTTGTTTTGTTTTCACAGTCTTGGTGTAGTTAAGGAAAACCCAAATAATTTATTTAATTTGTTATTTTGGTTTTGTTATGTAACGGGTGTACTGTAAATAAACGTCATTGCACCTATGCACTTGTGCGACGTAGCCATCATTTCCAGAAGCTTGGAGCACAGTCTATACTTCCTTATAATAAGTCACCCTGTTCCCAGAGAAAACCCTTATGTTTAAGGAACAACCCATCCCAGAGGGGATGTAGGAGGCCAGACCCATAAGCAAATGGACGCTCTTGCCTGCTGTGCAATGATCAATGAGTGTCAGGATGGTTTCCCCCCTTAATTTAGATATCCCCTGCTATCATGTCCTGGTAGAAATAACAAACGCTCTTTAGGGATCCCCTTCACGGGTTCACCCCAAACACAAAAAACCAAACTTAACAATTAAATGGAATGATTTTCTTCCGTCCCTTTTGCCGGCGCCGACGCCGTTCTCCTGCCCGGCTCCTTTCCCGACTTCCAGCACCTGCTGAGGGATCACAGGTAGTTAAATGTTTGTAATTAGTGTAATCCTCAGCCGGTGCTGGTGGGCGTGCCCGGACCTCTCCTGTGCGTGTTCTCGAGACGGACGTGTGACACAGTGACACTCTGCTGTAACCATCCCTCCATTCTGGAATGATTTGTATTCTTTCATTTTTGTTATAAATCCAGACTCAACCTGAGTGAAGACCCTTTTCAATACAGCTCTCGTTCAAGGTCTTTTTATGTGCTGTTTGTGAAATAGGATACAACAACTCCAGTAGCCTGAAGCACATCACATCAGTCACACAGAGGATACTGTACACGTCTATTGAGTATAAGCTTGTAGCAGGACTTATTGAGAATGATTTGGGAAACCTGGATGGTATTAGAAAGAATGAGAGCAAATCAACCATTCCTAAAAACACCTATATATTTTTTTATATTGAAGTGACGTTGTAACGAGGTAAAGTAAAACTTGATTGATAACAGTCCACATTGTGTGCCTGATAGCATGGTCTTATTCACGTCTGTCTAAATATAATATTGTCTTGTGATTTTTTTTTTTGTTTGTTAGTTTTCCTAATAAGTACTTTTAACACTTCTGCTTAGAGTAGTATTGGTATTTGATATTTGATTATTTGACAGTGTTGATTTGTATAGGAACCAAAATACCTAATGTAGAGGTTAGAACCAGAGAGTGTATTTCAGAGCAACTACATAAAAATACATCTGCACGACACTTTGACATTACCAAAGTAATATTTTTTCCATATCATAATTTTTGCTTAAAATAGTAGGTAAAGCACCGTATGTAATAGCAGAACTTCATCAAAACTGTGCTTAAATGAATGTCTCTGGTTTTTCATTTGACAACTGCCTGTCCCCTGTCCGTCTCTCATGCACATTTTGGTGTGTATTTGGTGTGTCTGCATTAAGGGCAGCTGGTGGTGTAGTGGTTAAGGTGACAGGCTTGGAACCAAAATTTTCAGATGGAAAAAGGGAACACAGCTTTGTTCAGGCAAGGATTTGGTGGAACAGCACTGAGTTCAAACCGTAGTATAGCTAACAAGCAATCACTTCAACACCGTCTTGATAATGCTTCAAGTTAACAAAATTCTTGGAAGACGAGGACAAATATAGCTAACATGATTTTTCTCCAGGGTATGCTTAAATACAGACATGTTTCTTCCAAATGGCTCAATCCATAAAGGCGCTCTGAGCTCTATTTACTCGAATTTGCAGGTTCGACTCCAGCTAATATCGTTATTTGATTGTGACTGGGAGAGCACAGCGGCAGCCCACAATTGGCAAAGTGGTGACCGGGCTAGGGTGGGTTAAATCAGCAGGGCTTGTCACTAACGAGTATCTCCTGCCAGCTTCCCCTGCGACTGTAGGCTGACAGCAACATTGAGCAGGATGAGCCTCTTCAATTGGCGCCAAACCTTTTGTGCGAGCTGTGAAGCTTGCTGTGAGAAAAAAGATATGGGCGACTCAAAGGTAACTACAATTGGAGGAGACTCCCCACGTGTGATTGTAGGGGTTGTAGTGACCAGCCGAGATGCACTAGCACAATTAACAATTCCAAATTGGCGAGAAAAATAATTGGGGATTTAAAAAAAAAAACTGGCTCATGCAAGTGAAAATGCAATATTATGCAAGCTAGCTAGTTGCTATTCAGATTAATCATAAAATAAGGTCAGTAGCAAGTTGAAATATCTGCATGATGTATTGCATCTATTTACTCACTGACTTCATGATAAAATGATCATTAAAAGCTTGCTAGATCATTTATTTATTCAGTCTTTAATTAGTTTGATCACTCATTTCCCCTTACAGAAAAATAAAATGCATTTCACATAAATTTTTTTTTTACTTGGAAATGTTCATATGCAAATTTTATCTTTTGTTATGCAATAATTTAATTCGAATAACATTTATAACCAAAAAAGTTCAGACCTTAAATTCTGTAGAATAAAAAAAGAAGAAGAAAAAAAAGATTAAATATAATTTTAAATAATTTAATTTAGTTAATTTAAGTTAATTTAAACTTACCATATATTACATGTTTTCAAGACTGCATCTGAATTTGACAACCTACGTTTACCCAATTTTTTCTTGCACTCACTTTTTAAAATTGGACTTACTGGTGATGTCATGTACTGTGTCATTGTTCCATGCCTCCTGAAAATTGTGGTACATTGTCTGCTAAATTAACATAATTAAATGTAAATGTACTCTATATCTATAGTTAACCTTAATTCCAGAAAATATTATCATCCAGAGTGTATTTAATGATTTTATGGAGTTATCTTCAATAAAAGTTGATGCAATGCAAGTATAAAATAAACTGAACATCATTAAATGCTGTATATTCTGTATATGTGGTATCACTCATGTTTTTTTTGATCTAATGATTGTTTTTCCTCTGTGTGGTCCCCTTCATATCAGTAACCAAACAACCGACAAGCTAATTTTCAACCTGCAATGTTCAATCAATCATAATAATAATCATTTTAATTTTATTTTTTCTTTCCAGGGGAATCAAAAAGATAGAAAACCCAGTGCCAAATAGGAAAACTAGAAAATTGTTCTCTAACCCCTGAGGCGGTCGAGAGAGCTTGTGGAAAATGAAATAATAGTAGAATAAAACTGAATAAAGCAAACGGTGGGGAGTAGATAGTTTAGCAGTTTCAGTAATTTGTGGGAGGTTTGTTGGTTCTTGCTGCCAGGACTACTCTAAAGATGATACCCCTCTTTGCTAATTACATTTCATAAAATTGTATTTAATAGTTTTTATGATGAGAATAAATATTATAATTACAGAAAAAAAGCACAATTAAAAAGAAGGGCAATCAAAGCGAGATGGGAATTACAATAGTCTTGCCTATAGGTCTCAAACGCATGGATATGTTTTTCTGGATCCTTTAAACATAGAAAATGCCAAATTTTTGCAATAGTTCTAAGATGAAAAAAGACATTTTAAAATGTGCAGGTGAGGTACAGAACAACTGACTTCCTAATTATCGCAGTCAATGTTCCTGGTAGTTACCAAACAACCACAAGTTATTTTTCTGCGTATGTTGCACAGCACACAGTAGTTTACAGAAACTCTGAATTCCTGCGTAGAAGCATTAAACCAAGAAAACTGTAACAGATATGCAATGACAAATGGATGCAGGAGAGCATGGTTTGAGGTGGAAATAATATATTTTCAGCAGTCTACAGAGGAGTGAATATCAATCAATCAATTTATTTTTATAAAGCGCTTTGCACATGTTTCCATGTTACAAAGACACTTTACATACAGAGAAATACAATAAGCCCCCAAAAAGCATGCCAGTGGCAAGGAAAAACTCCCTAGGCTGGCAGGAAGAAACCTTGAGAGGAACCCGGCTTAATGCGGGGAGCACATCCTCCGCTGGGCGGCACTAGGAGCTGAATTAAACAATCTAATGTCCATATTGTTTGATGCTCTCCAGTCGAGGAGTTCCAAGATATTGTAATATCCGGAGGAGAGCGTTGGGGGTCCAGATGGCTGGAGTCCAGTCTAATGGTCCACTGGTTGCTGTGATGAAAGTAATGCAGTCCTGCAGGATGCCTCACGTGATTGCTCGAAAGAGAGAGATAGCACATTGTTAATGGTTACCTATGGAATTAGGATGATCAGGTAATTTTAAAATTTTAAAAGTGAAACTTTGTGAGTGGTTACAGCTACATATATCTATGGCAGCATACAAAGAGGGTGAGTGCCGGAAACAACATATGGCCATGAAGGTGGTCTGAACCCATTCTGCCCCACCAAAGGCAGAACACAGGCGACTAGGGGGGAACCACCAATGATGGTGCCACAACAGGAATGGTTCTTATCACCAAAACATCTCTAATAGCCACCGTCACTGTCACAGTCTCCCTATTGACTATATGCAAGTTTGAAAAACGTTTTTTAACTTTGTTTTATATATAGAGATAAATTTTGGGAGTTGCGGAGCAATGCTCTACCTACAGATTTTGATTTCGATATTCTTGGTATATATAGGTTCCCTGCCTCTTGTGAGCGAAGTAATCTAGATGGGACATACAGGACTATAACGTCTGTTAGATACGAGGGAGCTAGCCCATTTACAACCTTAAAAATTAACAAAAGTAACTTAAAATCAGCCCGCAGCCTTATTGGCAGCCAATGTAATGAAGCCAACACTGATGTGATGCGACTGGTGTGTAAACTCAGCCTTGTTTAATTATTTTTAGAGACTTTAGTTTTAGTAAACTAACGTGTTCTGTTATCCTTTCCTTTTTAAATAACTAGTAAGCATGGTAGTCAGGAATTTTGCCTTTGATATTCGTACAGAAGTACAAAATGGTATGCAAGTTTGTTAGAGAGCTATGTGCTTTAATATAACACTGGATGCAATCTGTCCCTCACTAACTCTTTTGAAAAACAATACAAGCAGATCCCTCTTGTTTCACACATGGGTAAATTCACAATTTGACCTTTGCTTTATTTGTGCCCATTAGTCCACACCACATGTTGTCACTTAGGCTGAACTATCCTTCCACTATTTTCCTCTCATCACCCTCTACATCAAATTCCTGTGTCTGCCATATTCCCAATTTTGTTAACATCTTTATTTAAGAAACTTTTATATTTTAACCAGGTCTGTATTTAATTTAAATATTTATAAAAGTAAAATTACCGCTATTCAAATAACTTACTTCTTTGCCAGAATTTATCCTTAATATAAGTGAATTGAATTCTTAATTGTTATATTACATTTATGGGTAAAATAATTTAAACATGAGACTGATTTATTAATCTTAAAATGAGACTGATCTGCCCTACGGAGGTTGGCAGCTCTGGCAGCTCTGGCAGTCCCCATAGGCTGGGCAAATTAGCCAGTTCAAGCCAGTAGGGAGGCCGCAGCGGCAATGGCTTGCCCTCGAGCCAAGAGCACCCTCTCTGGCAAAGGCAGAAAGGGCAGTGGCCTCTGGTAAGGTCGGGGCCCCCTCAAGGGAAGCCTTCTTTCTTCTGGTCCTCTTCTTCCTGGGGAGATACCACTAGGCAGGCGTTCCACTCATGCCCAAACTTCGTACAGACTGCTGCCCCTTCTTTTTGTAAGGCAGGGCTGTTCTGCCCCCTCCGAAAAATCCCCTTCTACATGGGGGTAGGCATCCTGCCCTACCTCCAGGCAATGTGGTCATTCTTCGCCATAAATGTCTTGATTCCCCTCAAGGGCAGGTCCTGCGGGCCTCAGAATTTTTATCCAGGCTCTAGTCCCTGACTCCATCTTCCCACTGGTCCCGGGTTTCGGCACCACTGTAGCAAGCCGCGACATGCCCGGTCCATGGGTGGAAAGAGACAGGGAGACGGGGTTTGAGGTGAGGCCTTTTATTTAGCTTGAAAGAAACAAACGTAACAAACCAGAGACCTGAAAAGAAAATCATCCTGTTTCATTAAACAAAGAAACTACAAACAAAGACTTTCTATTTTATTAAAATGCTACTATCCACCAAACAGAGATCTTCCCTGTCTAACCAGCCTTACTTTGATCCAGCTGCTGGCACTTTGAAATAATCTTTTGCTTGTTAGCACCTGAGTGCGGTTAGTGGAACCACATACGCATGGATTATAGCTTTCAAACCGAAAATGCTCATTCCCCATGGCCTCCCATTTAACCTTTCAGATGTCCTGCCCTTGGCCCAAAACTAGCTACAGGATTAGAGACATAGGGGCATGCAAAGTCAAGCAAAACAGATTGCAGATTAACATAAATGCAGACACCTATGCCACAGCCTATAGCACCCATGAAGGCCCAGGGCACAAATAAAATAAACATGAACACATGAAAACAAATGACACTGAGGCTCAGCTTAACACTGGTCAAAGCAAGCAAGTCTCAGTTTCAGCTGAGAAGAGAAGACTTCGAGCTGCAGGTTTGACAAGTCAAGTAGCAGTAAGAAAGCCATTGCTAGGATGACAAAATAAGAAAAAGAGGATGGCCTGGGCCATGAAGCAACGCAGTTGGATTACTGAAGACTGGAAAAAGGTCTAATCTCGTGAGTCTGGTTGTGGTGGTGGTGTTGCCACAATTTTTCGTAGTGAGCTTTGCTTAGCTGCTAAAAGTTTTGGCAGCTATTCTTCGTTT
>JAOYSI010002017.1:0-16485 GCA_025775065.1 Hiodon alosoides
CAACGCAACTGAGCATGAGTACTGAGTATGGGTACTGCGTGTGTGTAGCCTGTGAGTACTGTATCTAAGGAAACAACGCAACTGAGCATGAGTACTGAGTATGGGTACTGCGTGTGTTTAGCCTGTGAGTACTGTATCTAAGGAAACAACACAACTGAGCATGAGTACTGAGTATGGGTACTGCGTGTGTTTAGCCTGTGAGTACTGTATCTAAGGAAACAAGACAACTGAGCATGAGTACTGAGTATGGGTACTGCATGTGTGTAGCCTGTGAGTACTGTATCTAAGGAAACAATACAACTGAGCATGAGTACTGAGTATGGGTACTGCGTGTGTGTAGCCTGTGAGTACTGTATCTACGGAAACAATACAACTGAGCATGAGTACTGAGTATGGGTACCCTATCTGGGTACTGCGTGTGTGTAGCCTCAAAGGAGACACCATTATCCACTAATTCTGAGGTGTGAAAGGAGACACCATTATCCACTAATTTTGAGATGTCAAAGGAGACACCATTATCCACTGTAATTCTGAGGTATCAAAGGAGACACCATTATCCACTGTAATTCTGAGGTATCAAAGGAGACACCATTATCCACTGTAATTCTGAGGTGTCAAAGGATACACCATTATCCACTGTAATTTTGGGGTGTCAAAGGAGACACCATTATCCACTGTAATTCTGAGTCCAACAGCTCGTCACACCCGATGTCGATTATCCCGTGGTTCCTTTTCAGAATGCACAAAAGGAACATGTCTTAGAATAATGGTTTATTAAATCTGACCTACGTACGGATTCTGAAAAGTTTTTTAAAAGCATGTTGTACGTTAGTAGGCGGAATTAGTAGTGGAATTTCTTGGCACACGTTGATCACAACTTAGCAGGTCAGTGATTTATTAGCTCTGTGGCAGATGCCATGTATCCTATAGTCTGCTGGGTTTTGTTATTGTGCCATACCTGCATTCAGAAAGGGAACAGAAACGTACAAAACAGACATGGAGAGGGCGGGGATAATTAACTCCATAATACATAGTGAAAATAATATTAAGAGGGAATTCCTATCTGGAGTTGGGTTTCGTCTAAGTGTTGAAAGATGCTTGTTTTCAGTTGGGTAAACTGTTTACTTAAACTCATAATGGGAGCTCACGCCTTGTGTCCAACCCACAGAACTCCTGCTGGAACATTCTGTGACAGTTGCAAAATGGCACTCTTGCTTTAACAACTGTTTCTAATTCCACTGACTGTGTATCTGACTTGGTTTCACAGGACGTGGTCCATGACGCTAAGGACATTGTTAGGACATCAGAATGAGAATGAAAGTATCCCCAGTCCCCAGAGCTATAGTGCGTAGATTTTGGATCTCATAATTAGTACTTTGTTTACACTTTGGAAACACCAGGTGAAATCGTGTCTTATTCTAAAAACAGGTTCAATGAGATGTTTAAGATGCAAGGTGGAAGAAAAAGAGTTGCGCCTGTGACTAATGGACAGTAGAGTTTACATGTTTCCATTTTAGTAATTATCAGACCCTCTTATCCAGAGACATGTACAGAAGTGCCATCGTTTGAGGGTCGACAAAGTGAAATGTCCAATTGTAAAGTGCTGTGAGAAGATACATAGACAAGCGTTCCTAAGGAGATGTACAATACTAAATGCTAGCTAAGTGCTTAGCTTTAAATGCTTATTATCAAGTGGGTATGTGAACAAATCCTGCATGCCTGGCTTCAGCTGTTATAACTTCTGGACGCTAGCAGTCATCTGTAACATATTGACAATTTATTGACAGCGTTTCCATGACGACCCAGGGAATGGGGGCGGGGGGCGGGGGGGTGCACCATGGGTGTGTGTAGTGCAGTCGGACCGCGTCTCTCGTAACCGACGTAACACCCCCCGGGATTACTGGGAAGTGAAGACACAGTATTTAGCAGATGCCCAACGCGTTTATGACTGCAGATTATCAGACGTGTCATGGCTTCCAAACCTGCATGAATCTGTGTGCCAGAATCGCAGCTTTGAAATCGGCTCTTGAAGCCGCTCGCAAAAATATGGAGCCGGGTTTTACAGCAGGAGGTGTAGACTCGTAAAAAAAAAGCAGACAATGTTGGACAGCTTTTTCAGTCTCATTTCATTATAAAGCGCAATGGAGAATGGAGGGCCCCTGGAAATATAAAGGTTACATATCCCATTGTAATCAGAGACATTCATTCCAATGTTTATGGAACTATAGAATTAACATTTTTCTATTACAGAAGACTTAGCCCTGTAGCGATCAACTGTTGCTTTGTTCTCACCTCAATCCCTGATCTACATTGGCCTCTATCAACACACAGAGTTGTTTAATGGATCTCCTCTATTGAGGGGCTTGACTCGCACATTTAATGACTTTCTTCAAAATAAAAATGACGCCACATTTGCAAGATGAAGAAGGACAGATGGCCCATATCGTATGCCAGTAATGGTTATGTTTGGGACATTATATCAGTCTACCCTGGTCTCACTAAATTGCAGGAGAAACATACCGTAGGAATAACAACTAACTATATCTACTGGGAAGCTTGACAAATAATGACTTTTGTCAGAGCACAGAAGAAGGAAACCTACATTCAGAAAGAAGAAAGTGATTTATCTTTGCCCCAGATATTTATATTTCTCTATCACTGAAAGGAAAGCTGCCAAACACGATAATGTAAAGATAAGGCATAATAACATAAATAAGGATGTTAAGTCATCTATGCCATCGGGAAAATGCAGAGAAATGTCACGCATGAAATATTTGGGAATAAAAAGACAAATCTACGGACGGAAACGATGATAAGGGGCTTTTTATCAGAACAATCCGTCCTTATGTGGATGATTCTTCAGATGAGCCATCTCCTAAACTATGGACCTCAGGTTTCATTATGAGCTGCGCGGCCACGGATAAGTCTTTTTTTCACTTTGAAAACGAGTGAATTTCATCCTCCTTAATCCCCCAAGTATGCTGGATATGGAGTCAGTCACGACAGGGCTGGAATGGAGGCGGAGGGCTTGGGTTTTGTCCTGTGGTAGGTGGCCCACCGCCACGTCCCTGTCTCTAAATCAAACCACTGGGACCTGTGCACTGTCGGTGTCAGTCACATGTTGGTCTGAAAATAAACACAGTGACAGTGGATTTCTGTGGGGGCTGGGAGAGGGGGTGAGCACATGGGAATCCGTGCTGTGAGACACGGCATCGCATGTGCAGCAGCGCGGCCCGTCTCCATACATCTGGTCCCGTCCGTTCCTTTGCTTGGCTGGAGATCTCGCCGCTTATTCAGAACCGGACTGTGTGACGACGCGCCGTCACCCACCCTAAGGGGGAATTCCTGAAGTACGTGGCGGGCCGAGAGAGACAGACAGGTCCGAGGAGACAGTCACACGGCCACCAGGGTTTTGCCAGCCACCCTCAAACGCAGGCTCCAGTCCTCTCGCCCGTGATTCGGGACCCATCAAGATTTTGAGGGCATCTCTGCTGTTAAGTTTAAATAGCAGGGCACCCCGTCAGCCAGAATATGTTTAGTTTAGGAGGGCACAGAATAGAGAGGCGTCTTCAAAGAAAGCATCATTGTCCTGTCTGGTTCACGCTGGGGCACCTCCAGGTGTGTGGTCACAGAGGACTCAAGGAGGTCCCTCTTTGTGTCCAAAATAAGGCGGCAAGTGTTTAGCAAACATCACACACTGACCTTGACTATGCGAGAAATTCATACTGTTCACACCGTCGTTTACTACTGTGTCGACTGTGTTTAAAAACTGCGTTTTTGACCTATAGGAATTTCAGCTGAGTGGACTGATAATTATTTCATGATTAAATATCTATGGCCTCAGGGTCCACCGAAAATTCCAACAGTGACCCTTTTGCTTTACCAGAGGCTATAATTTAACTCTTAGCAATCCACCGCAAACTTCAGAGCCAATGAACCTCACCAAACCTGTTCATCAAATGTGTGCCTAATGCTAAGTCTTTAAACATTAAATAAACACCCACCCGCTACTTAGGACATTTAGTAGCAACTTCAGAAACAAACTTTTAACTGATTTATGCTTAATATTTGAGAGAAACAAAGAATCATTTTTGTAATAACTGGTGTGGTGTTAATAGTAAAATAGATCAATTTCTGCTTCACATTTTACCTTCCCACCATTACGGTGTTAGTAATTATAAGCCCCAGATAACTGGCGGAGACTACGAAGATGCAGCCTTTTAATTATCAAAGTAATTCTAAAATTATTTTGTTGACATTGAGACGTAAGTATTCAATCTAATATACACATAAAGTATATATAATTCAGTTTTTATTAGCATGATACGCAGACAAAAAAGTGGCCGCGTATGGAATGAAATTTGACAATACTACATCCATGTACTATTTACTTTGCGGTGTTTGACAAAGAAAAAATATCAATTTCTAAACTATGACGACTTAACATTAATTTAACACAATTTACACTTGAGCCGAGTGTATCTCGCAAGATAACTTACCACCATAAACCGATAATGTTGGCCGGACAAAGAAGAATAAAAAACAGGGAAAGCTGAGTTGGAGATAGTGGAACCATCCTGGTAAGAACTGTATCCCTTAAGAAAAACAAAATAATTTCAAAGAAGAAAAACTCTCAATTCCAATTGTATATGTCATGCAGAATATTTTATGGAACGTCCTGTACGGTTGGTTTCAGCACCCCCCCAAAAATGCGTGGAAAATCCTTTGAACTCGTCTTCAGTCATGTCGTTGAGTTCGATAACTCAGTGTACTCGAAGTAGACATCCGCGCCGAAATTAGGCAGATCTGCCTGGCACACATTCTGGAAGACGCTCTCAAACCACAAAGACTAAAGGAACTAGTCTGTAGGTGACAAGCACGTCCGAACTAAAAACTCCCAAATTCCAATAGCACAGCGATTTTAATCTGGCAGCAAAGATCCTACAGCCCGAGGGGGATGGAATAAAGCCAGACCTCGGGCAGGAGTTACAGAAAAGTAAAATCAAGGAGCCAAGTCATTCCGCGAGGACACACGACCGTACGAGCTATTTAATATTCGGGTTTGATCGGTACTGATCCCAGATGTGCGTGTCTCTCTCTGCCAGTCAGGATGAGCGCGTCCCTGGACTGACCAGCTACAGGTAGGCTTCAAGCACATCGTTTCAGATTCAGTCCTGCACGCACTAAAGCACTTTTTTCCAGCCTTCAAGTCAGAATGTATTTTTTTTTCCCTAAGAAATGTTCTCATCTCCCGCCGGGTGTGACGTCGCTTGGGGCCAAAAGAAATCCTTGCTGTCACTCAGACAGTTGAATAATTTGTGGATGAATCGGAGTGAGTGTATGAATTAATGCAAAGGGGCGAAGAGGAGACAGAAACATTTCACAAGAGTTATGTTTACAGTAAAGAAATCAGAGCCCGTAGGAATGGGATGAGCTCATTTCATGTGTTCCTTTTGGGCAACGCAAACAGCTTGGGGTACTGAGGGCAAGTTTTTAAACGGTTCAACAACAAATAATGTTACTATCAAATGGCAAACGGGGAAAATGCAAGTGAGACATTTTTTGAGCGTTTCTTTATATACCGAATGTAAAGTTTTATGTCCTAGTCTGCCTCTGTCCGATAAAATAAAATAAAAAATATTTAATAAAATTTTTCTTTATTTTATTGCATTATCAAATTTTTATTGTATTGATCGGTGAAAGACAGCAAAACTGTAATAACAATTCCCTGCCAAATATTTGTGTTTTCCCAGGAAATGTGGGAAGGTGAACTGTACAAACATGCCCATGCAGAACCCACATGGCAGATACGGTTAACTCACATGTGCGCTCACATTACTATAAAATAAACAGCAACTTTGGGAGCACAAAAACCTTTCTGACTGCAAAAGTGTGCGGAAGCATGATGCATGGAGTTTTTGTGCGAAAATGTCCCAGTAAGCGAGCAAGCAAGCAACGGACTGCGGGCAAACAGGAGTTGTCAGAGTCTCAGAGTCAAGTTAGGCACACTTTTACTGAAGTTAACGGCTGGCTCTGGATTCAGTGAGGCTGGACATGCCCAGGAGATCGGTGCATTAAAGTGAGCAATGGTGAGAGGCCAGGAACAGGGCTTCCACGTGACAAGACTTATGGATAGTTTCCAGCGCTGTTCGTGTTAGCGAGTCACAGAACCCGTTTGATGGTCAGCTCTTCATTCTTTCATTTTCAGGGTAGCCGCGGTTCCCGTATGTAGACGCACACCTGGTTTATGGCCGAGTACCCATGATCCTTTGCTTACCCTGGTTGTCATTGATCATTTGACGGCTCTTTTTACGCCATAACCTGTTCACTGGAGGTTTTCCACTTTCAACACATCCATCGCTAGATGTCAGTTTGCACTGCATGGTTTTAATCCTGATATTCTTTTCAGTAAAAAAAAAGGGGGGGAATTTTAGGTTTGAATAAAGAATTGAACTAAGGAGTGTTTTGATCAGATTTTTTGATGTTTGAAATGTGGCTGTTGTTCCATCTATTTGTTCAAACAGTTACTCCCAAATTAATGTTGATATATAGTTTTTTAAATGCTTTTCAGCGGCCTGGAAGCTGTTCGTCTCCAAACAAAAACTACCGTGTATAATGTGCACATGGTCTCTTCGCCAGGGGTGTTTGATTTACGACCTTTTTTGCCAACTACAAATCAGAGGTAGCTTGTGCGTCAAAAGTCTCCAGCGGTCAACCCCCACCCCGCCCTTTAAAGTGGATAGAGACTTCATCATTGGGCAGAAATCTATACCCCTTACCTGTCTCCTGCCTCCAGAAAAAAGAAAGATTTACTGTTGCGTTCCAATAGAATTACGTGATTAATCAAAGCTTGGAAGCAAGCAAACAGGTAGTTTGTTTCCCCAACACATGTTGTGTGCATATTACTCCTATCTCCCGAAGGAGAGAAGATCAGATCAGATGAACCATTTATCAGCTATCTCACGGTATGAGGCTCCTCCTCCCCTTTGATTTTCCCTTTAACTTCAAAGAGGAAGCATGGAACAGTTTTGTCTAAGCCGCAGGTGCGCCGTGGTGGCAGGACTGATCAACTTTAACACACAGGAGAAGATGAATTTGCCGTGCCAATAGGACATTTTAATGTGAGCAAAAGCCCAATCCAGGCGTCCTTGGGTCATGTGGCAGAGGACACCTAACCCTTTGGAGCTTTGGTGTTTGTTAGTTTTATGTGGCTTGCGGTTTGCCATTTCAGAGTTGTGCAAGGCGGAATTGATTTATATTGATAAAAATGTTCTTTAACTTGCATCAGGCTATTAGATCCTTTCTTAAGGTTAGTTATGTGCTAATCCTTTAATGTTCATTCTATTATATATATATATATATATATCTCAGCAGAATGTTATTTATAAAGGAACATTTCAACAATGTGCCTAGTTTCTCATGGTCATGTGTTCTCTTAATTGGATTCTTTTTGAAATATGAATCCTTTCTTGATTCATCTAAATTTAACTTCATTTAATAATCTTTGTGTGTGTGTGTGTGTGTGTGTGTGTGTGTATGTGTGTGTGTGCGTGCGCGCGTGTGCGTGCTTGTGTGTGTGTGTGTTTTGCTAGGAAGGAGTGATTTTTCAAACTTGGCTTAAAAACTTCATGGACAATAAAGATCCCATTTCAAAGTACAGCAGGGTGTTGAGCCTGGGGTCTTTGGCTGAAGTTTTCTGGGAACAGCCTTCTGAGGATCCAGTGTTTAGTGTGTGACGGACACAGCCCTGGAGATCCCCACTGGGAGCCTGAAGATTCTACACTGCTCACCTCCCCCTCCCACCTCCCTCACTCTCACTCTTGCTCCTCTGCGTCTGCCGCCCATGAAATCGGGACCCTTCGACTGACTGGCCTGTCAGACAAAACTTTGTCTTCTTATTATCGCCCTTCGTCTTCTCCTCCTCCTCTTCTTCTTCATCTTCTCCTCTTCTTCTTCATTTTCTTCTTGTTCTTCTTCATCTTCTCCTCCTCCTCTTCCTCTTCCTCTTCCTCTTCATCTTATTCACCTTCTCCTTCTTCTTCATCTTCTTCGTCTTCTTCTTCTTCTTCTTCTTCCTCTTAATCTTCTTTTCTTCATCTTCTCCTCCTCCTCTTCTTCTTCATCTTTTTTCTTTTTCATCTTCTTCTTCATGTTTTTCTTCTTCATCTTCATCTTCTTCGTCTTTTTCATCTTATTCTTCATCTTTTTCTTCATCTTCATCGTCTTCTTCTTCGTCTTCATCTTCATCTTCTTCTTCATCTTCTCCTCCTCCTCTTCATCTTCTTCTTCTCCTTCTGCTTGTGCTTTGTCTGTCATCTTTTTCAACCTTCTATTTGCTGCCAGGCAGTCTATTGGTTCCCTGAGGACCGTCATCAAAAATGATTAGAATTCCCGTCACATATAATATTTTAAATACTAAGTTGGAAATTAAAAACATATGATTGTTATATGCCATAACCCTTTTAAACAAGCCTCAGTCATTTTTGGAATCCCTGTGAGAAGTCAAGTTCATGAAATTCCTTAACAACTGGCAGTGAAGTCCTGTTATAAAAAAATAAATAAAAAATGTTGCCACAGGCTTTCGTATTTCTGTAAATAATAGTGGATCCATTCAAAACTTCTCGGCAGAACATCACGTGATACATTAGCCTGCTGTCAACAGCATTGAGATAGATATTCAGCAGTGTGATCACTTGGTGTTTATCTCAGAGGGGCCAAATGGTTTCAATGTTCATGAGAGCTAACGAGGCACTTGTACAATAATGAACAATGGCCGGTCAGAGTACCACACACCATCTTGGGTTCTCCCAGTCGAGGCCTTGCGTTCCCGACACTTCTGCTCTCCCCTCGGTGGTGCCGTGCCCTGCGAAAACAACCCATTTCACCTCTGACCTTTCGCAGAGTCCAGACCACAAGCTCCTTCAACGAGAATACACTTAAAGCGGAGATTAGGGGCTTTGGCTATAAAATGCGTGCAGATTTTTTACTGAATATGAGATCACCCCATCGGCAGTGAACGTTCTGCAGAGAAACCGGGCCAGGTTATTGGAAACGTAATTAATCCCAGAAGTGGTCGCATCCACCAAGTGCGTCACATTTAATACTCCATAATAACATCACTGCTGAACTTTTGCTTTATTAGATTAGGTTTGGCCCAGTCCAGTGGTGTCACCCATTGTGCTCGGTGCAAGAAAAGCCCCACTGTGTGTTTGTGTCTGAAGTTCACAGCTGCTTGGCGCTCTGTGACCACGCACTGTCCTATTGGCCGGTGGCGTTTTTATGCGAGACCTCGAACGTTCTCAAGTGTCTCATTTGAGAGGTGCGAAACCAGCGTCTTTGCCAGGTGTTTGCAAGGGGGAGCAGAGGGCTACTGTATGGTTTGTGAGTGTGTTCTCAATGGCCGATACTGCTCTGCCTCAGTTAACACACTCTCGTAGTGTTTGTTTGTTTATACTAGCATTTAAATTAACCACACACTTTTCTGTTTTTTTTTTTTCTTCTTATTTCTCACGTGCATCACGTGTGCCTGGTTTTGGATAGTTGGTCAATGAAGGACAGAAATAACATACATAGAATTGACAAAAAAAATAAAAAATCTAAAAAAACAAGGCACTCTGTTGGTTTAAGGACTCAAAGTGTTT
Source organism: Hiodon alosoides (assembly GCA_025775065.1). Taxonomy (NCBI): domain Eukaryota; kingdom Metazoa; phylum Chordata; class Actinopteri; order Hiodontiformes; family Hiodontidae; genus Hiodon; species Hiodon alosoides. Next base: position 9,642 of record JAOYSI010002017.1, read on the forward strand.
CCAAGAAGGGGTCTCTGTTGTGTTACGTGTTGATAGTTTCACAAGACTGGGGAACACACGCTGATTGCTTGTCTGATAAATCCAGTTCACCCACAGAAACAATGAAACCGTGGTTTTTCATATTAGAACCAGGGAGGGGCTCTTTTTCACAATGCGTGACCTGGAGGCCGTTGCTTTGCGCACGTTATATAAAGAGATTAGATCTGTATTTCTCATTAATATTTCTCTTTAGGGTTTGTCAGGTTACACTTAAAAATGAAGCCTTACGGATTTTAGTTAATTTAGATCTAAGTACATTAAACGCCTTCCTAATGTATCTGTAATTATTGTAATTAGGAGATATAATATGAGATCTTTATCTTAAAGATAAAAAATGATATCTAAACAAAAACATTTTATTAAAGATATTGATACAAATTAAAGTATAAACGCTTTTCTAGAAAAACATCGATCAAACACTGAGCCGTTTACCTTATAGTAATAGAAAAAAAAAGTTTTAGTGACAGATTTCACAAAAAAAATATTTAAATTGAAATTTTAATGCCTGATAGTTTCTGGAGTTTGTTCTGTTTCTTAAATAAGTTTACCTTTCTTGGCAAATACTGCCACCTATTGGACAACACATTTATAACTCTAAAGAGATAGAAAAATTAATCCTATGTATTTAGATGTATTTTTTACTGATAAATGTATATTTTTATAAAGGGCCCTCGAAAGGTACACAAACAAATATGACAATTTTTTTTAATGCATTATTTTATATATAATATGTGTATTACTTAATGGCAACATTTGCTTTTTTAAAAGCACGCCTGAGTAAATTAACATCGTTTAATATAACGTGCTATCAGTGACGATGTCACAGTGCCGCACACTTTTAACACATATAGAAACTTCTCTATTCACATTGAGGGAGGGGAAGCTGCTAGCTCCAAACATACTCTAACTTGGCTGGAAAAAAAAAAAAAGAAGAAGTATGTCTTGATTTGTATTTTCTTCAAAATATGTCATGAATGAGCACTCACTGCACCCGCAGTTCCAACATTAACGAAAAAGCTAAATCTAAAACAGGACCTCTATCAACAGAGCATCCCTGCTGACTCTGACCCTTCCGACTGGCTCGAGCCAGTTTCTCAATGTGTGAAGAAACCAGAGAGTGAATTGTGTGGGTTTGGTTTTAGTCCCAGTGATATAAAATGTATTCAAATAAAACTAAGCTTAATTACTTTCACTTCCTCACTTCGCTGAGAATCTCGGACTCTCTTTTTTTTTCTTTCTCATTGGCTTTTAGCCCCCCAAAAAGTGTTTTCCGTGCAGTTCACACTGAGTTTGGGACAACACAAATGACTAATATCCGAGCAGTATCGAATAATTAAATTTCCTGGTCAGTTTCCAAAATCAACATAAAGAGTGACGTTTTGATCATTGTTATTTTGGTTTTGTTTGGCGAAAGCTGAGGCCTTTGAGCTAAACTGGAAATGATTACTGAGACAAAAAAGAGGGCATTAAGAGACGAAGATAAGCATTAGAAGCCTAAAAATTCGTTCGGGTGCCGGGTCTCAGTTAAACAAAGCACCCCCTCAGCCCAAGACAAAGTGGAGTGCTCCTGGAACAAAAGAAGGAGGAGAAGTATTCGTAATTGAGTGTATTTTAAGGTTTAGACATTTAATAAAGAAGGCTGAGTTTTTTCTCTCTCTCCGGCTCAGCTGCGCTTGGCAAGCACCAGCACGTCGGGTCTGTCCTGCTGCAAACTGGGCATTTTTAAATTAAATGGGGGAATTTTGTTTGGAACCGTAAGGGAAAAGCTGTCCTCCTGATGGGCCTCTGGACGCCTGTGAAAAAGAGAAGCCCCCAACGGAGAAATAGTTTGCTGGGGAAGCACAGAGTACGTTTTCCTGTTCCTACGGTTAGGAATGTTTTGAGTTGCACACGATACTTTGGTAACACTTTGGAAAACGTGCCCCGGTACTATTAACAAATGTACCTTAACTAAGCAAGCTGGTCTCGGGAAAGATCTCTATTCAAATTCACTCAATCTTTCAGTTTGAACCATACCCCACGTCCAAAGATATGATTAACTTTTATATTAGCTTTGGAAAACGACGTCTTGCTAAAGGACATAAAACCAACCATTCCACACAGAAATCTGAGCAGTCTGGTTTATGAATGAGGGTTAGGCCTGTGACAATAGAGTGCCTCATTAATTGAAAAGGTGAGTCCCTGGGCGAAATACTATCTCCATTTAAACCTTCCTGTCGATTCATCAAATGTTATGTTTTTAATCCAAACAAGAATGACCACCCTCCTTTCAATTATATTTCCGTCATTCAGACTTGTGATGAAAATGAAATATCTTCCATAATTAGGATACAAGCAAGAATCAATGTGGAGTTACACGAAAAGCAAAGCCTTCAAAGATAGGACCCACGTATCCTGTGTGACTATCCTCTCTGCTGCCACAGAACGGTGGCAACGAAACTGGGCTGAGTGGACTCTAATGTATGCAGCAAATCCTAATTTTTCAGCTCTGGAGGACCTCACGTGTTTGTGATCCTACTTACAAGGCCCTTGCTGTTCAGGGCACACGTAACAGCCAGGCGTGGTAGGGAGTTTGAGTGTTTTGGCTTTTGGTAGGGTTTTACGCTGGGGTCTCAACCCAAGTACCAGGTTTTGGATCTGTTTTTCTTTTTCCCCTACGTGATCTGTAATTAACTTTCTGTTACTTTTTATTTACACTCGTCTATTTGATGTTTTCAGGGCTTACAGACAAAGCACTTCAAGATGACAAGAAGAAAAAAGTATATATATATTTTTAATTACAAAAATGTGGTACATCTGATTGAGTTTGTTCCTGCAAACACATCAGCAGGTACACTCTCCATCACAATCCCACTCGCACCCTCCCAAAGTCATTAAGAAAGGACCAACCATGCCAAAAAAGTGTGACCTTTTTATTTTCTAACTCCGTATAACCAATCCGCCTATTGGATTTACCCTCTGGAATATCAGATGTTGTTCACCCCTATCATTGGATTAAAAATTACAATGAGCTCATTCCTGTACTCATAATGCCATTTTGTAGTTCTGAGGCTGTTGGAAAAGTCGCATTAGAGAGCACTGATGAGGGCGAGTCCACTCGCCATTTTAATGATGCTGCGCTCAGTCAGACTACAGATTACAGACTACAGACTACAGACTACTGACTACAGACTACAGACTACAGACTACAGACTACTGACTACTGACTACAGACTACAGACTACATACTACAGCCCAGGGGAGACCTGGGCCTGCATTCGGGCGCCCCCCAGAACTTTGTGAGACTTAAAGGAGGTAAATATAGTTTGACCACCAGAAAGAACACAGAGATATCCAGTGCCTGATAAACATAAAGGCTATCATACAGTTATTTCACCTACCCTGTCAATCTATCATCAATCTATTAATGAGAAGCACTGAGAATAGCTCTGCTAAATCCTCTGTAAGTCCAGACCATCTGAGTAGCAAATGCCCGTCAATCACTGTGTTGCTATGTCAGGCCCTGTGAGTAGACCACTGATGTTAAGCTCAGTGTTTCTATAGTGTCTTCACAGCGACCATGACAAGCCCAAGAAAACGTCCTGTACACTTGACCAATACTTCTGTCTAAGGAGATGGCCAGTGAAGGTACAGTACTGAGCAAAAGTCTTAGGCACATGTACAAAAATTCTGTAAAGTGGACTTTCAAAAATAATTAAATGAAAAGTTTCTAAATCTAAAATAAAAACTATAAAGGGCAGAAAACAGTTAAAACAATAATAATAAAAAAATAATAATAAAAAAAAAAAACAACCAAAAAATAAAATCAATATTTGGTGTTACCATCCCTAAAATACTGCTTCAATTCTCTTAGGTAAACTGTTGTCCAGTTTTATAAGACAATCGGCAGGTAGATCTTGGAGAACTTTCCACAGTTCATCTACAGACTTTGTTTCGCTTGCTTCGGTCAGTCCTGCTAATCACAGACAGCATCGATGATGCTGAGATTAGGGCTCGATGGAGGCAAAACTGTCTGTAACAGAAACCCTTCTTTAGGAAAAAGAGTGTTTGGAAATCTAGAATTCGATTTTTTTTTCCGTTCTACTTACACACTCGTGCAGAAGACAAAACGTCAGTATCAAAGCCATGTGGTACCCTTTTCTACCATTCCACGTCACCAATTGTTCCAGTTGTGGTTTAATCTCTTTTATGATTATAAATACAGAAGAGAGATCAGTGCTGCTCAAAAGGCTGCTCAGCTGGTATGAAATGGCAGCTGAGTTAAATAAATTCAAATGCAAAAGTATAAGTATAAAATTTTAAATTTTTGTGAAAAACACTCAAATTTCATAAAACTAAAGATCATTTCAGATTTTATTTTATCACACTTTTCATGTGACTTCAATCATGGGTACATCTAGCACATCTTTTGGTTTTGCCACAAAGCACGTCACATTATCAAACAGTGCCCTCTAGTGGCTGACATTAGCACCTTGAAAGTGGCCTCTTGCTCCACAGTACATGCAGAAATGAAACAATGAGAAAGGTGTATATATAAAACACATTGTTACTTAAGAGTATTTAATGAACTGTTGTGTCATCAGTCACATTTTTTGTATCGTTGTCATTGGTAAATCTGTGTAATGATATGGAGATGATTTTGAAAATGTAAACATTTCCAACGTGAGGCTTGTTGTTTTTTGTTTTTTTTCTTCGCCGGGGCAGCCGTTGGGGGGACAAGGTAAACAATATTCACGAAATGTCCCTGTTCTGTTTTTAAAGAGTGTATTTGCACACTCGTTCTTTTCTGGGCCGGAGATGTAAACAGCCACAGGGAAGCGAAAGAGCCGTCATGGAAGATTGCCTGCTATCTCACCCCAGGCCCCTCATTTCCGTCATCTTCAAATCCAGGCTCAAAGAGGATAATAGGAGCCATTCATGCAGTGTAAGTGCTGGTTGCAAATATTGTGCCTCTTGCCATTCCAACGGTCGCTTTCATATCAGAATAAATGTGGCCCTCATGGCGGAGAAATCCTGCCGTTTCATATTTTCTGCATTGTTGCCTTTTTCCAAGCCCTCGTCCACCTTCAACACTTGAACCAGTCAAAATGTAATAAAAAGTAACGCTTGATTATGCAAGATGAAAAACAATTGCGCTTTTTTTAAACAATGCACGTGGTATGCGGTCATATACACTCTGCAAAACAAAAGAGGAATGTTTTTCTGGTAAAACATTCAGCCCAAGTCTGATGCCTCACCGATATTCTGCGGGGTATTTTTTCAATCATGGTTAGACCTTTAAATTTAGCCACAGAGGATACTTAAATTTGGTTTTGATAGGCCGTGTAGTATTTCATTATTTACAGTGTCCGCGAGAATTGTTGGCACCTAACATAAATATGAACACCAAAGACAAAAAAAACATATATAATTTTTATCAAGTAATAATGTTTAAAACAAGTTTAGCACATGGTATACAAGTAGTTGCAGTATAGCAGTTGGACATTTCAGCTTAAATTTAAAATAATACACAGTACATCATTTTACTATTAAAACAAGCGCGGAATTTACCCGTCATCTATGTTTGTACTGTGATTGCCTCAGAACGTAAGCATGAATTGAATGCCACTAAAATGGTTAATTTCCGCAGTTTAGTATTGGCGCCTCGCTGCACTAATCCCATTCTCAGTGATGGGCTTTAAAAATTGATTTTAAAAAAAGGAAATATGCGAGGGAAAAACGTTTCGGATGGATTAGCGTGAATCTAAAATATTTCATTGCATTTACGAAAATACAGATTGCAGTGAATAGCAGTAATAAAGTCCTGAAGCTAGTTATTTAAAACGGAAAAGCTGCTAACCAGTCTCTTTTTGCAGAAAATCAAGAAAGGAAAGACCACTTTGCAATGGGCCCATGAAACATACTTACACCATTTTACTTTGTCACATATCATGTCCGGGATGGAATACATTTCCTTTTAATTAGAGGAGAAAAACAATGAACTGTATTTCTCTTAGTCGGACAGGGAAAAATAACAATTGTGGATAGCCCATTCTTCTGCTAATAAATCACCATGTCAACACACAGGTTGTTTTGAACTGTTAAGAATACTGGACATTCTCCCAATGCCTTTTCATATTAACATTAAAAATGTTAAGTTGACAAGTTAAAGATGTTCTCGGTGAGGATGTGGTGGGTCTACAGGAGAGCTGTTGTACAGAAGGTACGATGTAATGCTCGAACAGGCCACCGGGGGATCCTGTCCTGAAAGCACACACACTCAGGGCAGTGATTGGGACTCCAGTCACACATGGACATGTGCGATCCTGGTGCTGCAGGTCAGGTGACTGTAGCAAGCTCATCGCAGCTGTCACAGCGCAGTGACGTTCTCAGGGTGCTGGTCCCGTGTAGGGCATCGGACGCACAGTAATCTGAGCCACGCAGGTCAAGGGGACAAACACAGCACATGAATACTGTGTACTGAGATGACCTGCGCTCTGTCACACAGTTCAACAGGCAGAAAAGGGTGGATGTCATCGCCCGGCCAGTTTCCCTGCTGGCTCATGGCTGCTTACCCACCATTGGAATTAGCCGGGAGGGGGGCGCACCTCGCCCCACATCATACGGATCCACCGTGCAGTCACGGGTGGAATGCAAGGAAATCAAGCCCAGTCTCAGGGTGGACGAACAAGGATAACATCTCTTTATATTCCAGCTTTAAATAAAGACAAAGCAGACTGGGAGCGAGCGAGCGCGAGAGAGAGAGAGAGAGAGAGAGAGAGAGAGAGAGAGAGAGAGAGAGAGAGAGAGAGAGAGAGAGAGAGAG
>JAOYSI010002018.1:3509-16485 GCA_025775065.1 Hiodon alosoides
CCCCCCCCCCCCCCCCCCCCCCCCCCCCCCCCCCCCCCCCCCCCCCCCCCCCCGCAGAGTGTGGCTGGCCAAGTCCCACCGACTGCAGTGTGTGGAAGGAAGCTCACCTTTAAGACCAAATGTGTGTAAGAATAGCTAAGCATTCAAATCACTGCCAATACTAAATGAGAATAGCACTGAAAAACAATCATCCAATTAATGAGCCAACCGTTATGCTGGTAAATTTTGGAGGGTTTTCAGCAATACATCATCACTGCTTCCTTGCGTCGCCGAGTCAAGATTGCATTTTCAATGCTTAGGCTTATAGTTAACAGGCTTTAACCGGCTTATCAATTTATACAACACGTTGCAACAGTTTCCAAAGCCTCAGCCCGTTCAGTCAGTAACGAACGTTAGGAATTCCTTCACGCTCGGACCTCTTAACAGCAAGCGATTGTAGCCTTACATGGAGACACCGCCATATCCCTTTGCAGCCAGTTCCCCTCCCGTTGCGCTGCTAAACATGCCTCACGCATGCGTCACGCATGTCCTGGACTGTTGACACTCTGCTCCCAGTGAGGGGAAGCTTTAAACGTAGCCGCCATCAACCCACTCCGCACGTCCGCGTGCCCTCACCAACATGGCGTCTGTCAAAAGCTGCAGTACCTTTTTAGTTCTACCCACCTAACTGTAAGCGTTGGGCTTCGGGCCAAATTTAAACCCTGCATGTTTACCCATTCAGAACTGCCATTTCATTTACTTACACAAAAAACTTCAGTTGTTCCCCTCTTCAGATTGCCCCAGCAATGGTACCCAGGGAGTTATCTGGTACAGGGTGTAGAAAGGTGGTGGAGCAGCTTTCCTGTTTAGGTTGAGTGGCAGTCGGGACTGCCTCACCCACACCCTGGGCGACGATGGAGAGCCAAGTTTAAACCACTACCTTGTTCCCACTCCGCCAACCCAAAACCCATTCCCTTTTTCCTTCCCGTTTTTGTTTTAAATCGCTCAAGTTCAGCTTCAAACAAACATATCGGCTACCGGAGCAAAACCGCTATGACAGGCTACAATGCTTTCTGAAAACCTCTAGGTTAAAATACCCCCGCCACTCTCATATTAATCAAACTTCAATGCAATTCAAGTCACTCAATGCAAGTTTCTTTCCATACATCTGTCTGGCAGGTCACTGTAGTCAGTCTGAGTGGTCTACGCCAGAGCGGCAGGATGAGGAAGCTGGTTGTTGTAAAAATAAAATAAAAAAGCCAAGCGCTTGCTTCGCTCCACTGATACTCAAGTGGAGCACCTGAAAGCAGGCAGGGCAGGAGTAAAGACAAGGAAAAGTCCCCCCCCTCACCACGCCTAGGGAAGTTTTGTCTGGAGGAACAAATAGCGATAGTGATAGCTCCTGGAAGTCTGCGAGGTCCTGCCCCCCCCCCCCCCCAACCACAGGAGAGCCAGCTCTCAGTTGCCGTTCATCTCTGGGGGGTCCCTGGGGATGAGAAGGCTGATCCTGCCCGTCACGCTGGCTGCACTCTTGATCACCTCCATCCACCTGCAGGGGGCAGCAGAGCAGAGATGCCCATCAGACCCTCACAGTTACCACCTCCCATCTGCGGTCCTCGTCTGGGTGGGACGCGGTGGCACTGCGCCACAAACCTGGAGAAGGTGTACTCGCTCTCAGCCCGGAAGTAATAGACGTGGGACTTGAACTGCAGCTTGAAGACGTACTCCTTGTGAATGCTATCGGAATCTCCCGGAGTGCTTACTGTGTAGCCCAGCAGCGGGAGGCTCGCCAGGGGGAAATCATCCTGGGGCAAAGACGGAAACACAATCAAAATCGGTCTGGCTACAGGGACAGGCACCGCGACCGATACGTTTTTGCTCCGGCCAAGTGGATTAACACCACCAAATCGCAAGCCATTTGGGCTTCTCATCAGTCCTGGAGATAAGTAGGCATTAGGCGTAATTAGGCGGCATTGAAGTGACCCTGAGGCTTATTGCACGGGAGTCCGTGTGTGAGCGAGACACATCCGCCAGGCCGCCAGGTGACAACACTAAGCTGCAGCCTGGCGGGACAGTACCTGGTGGGTCTTGTAGAAGAACAGGCAGAAGTTGGTGAAAACCACCCACAGCTTCTGCCAGCCGTTGCTGTTCTTGAACTTTCTCAAGAGGTACCCAGACAGCTGGTTCTGGAAGAGAGGAAACGGGAGGGTCTGTGGGTCATACTGAGGGTGCACACATACCAATAGAACTGGGTTGAACACGCAACATTCAGCGATTTAGCCCTGCAAACCCCACGCGCTACCAAGGCTACGCGGCCTTGACTGGAGCAGAACACAGAACCTGTCACGGCCATGTTTCCACTCACAGGCCTCGGTGAAATACCAGCAGGTTCATTTCCTGAACCCGAAGCACTACTTCCGGGTTACAGTCCAATGCTGAACAACAGGATGAAGGGTCAAATGTTCTTAGGAAACATCCGTTTTATGGTGTTGCATAAATCGACCCAACACCAGTGTTAAAATATAAATCAGTAGGAAGTAACCGGTAAATTATGAGATTAATCCGTTTAGCACTGACCCAAACCAGTCGCCATGGCAGTCGAATAACTAATTATGCTAAAATTGACAATTCACTGGCGACGCCACTTCTCCAAGGGGAACCTCGTTAATGGAGTTTCAGTAGTTATTCGTAGCAACTTCTCCCGAAGCAATAATTACATGGAACGTGTAAATAGGAAAGCCCCCTGAAACAGGCTTTTTAATGTGTGCTTTAAACAGGTCAGAGTTTTGGAAGGGGGGAAAAAGACAGATTCAATCTTATACAGGAAGGTGGCTTAATGCACGTTTTGGTCTCTGACCAAATCTACACAACCCAGGAAAGGACCACACACTGCTATGGTGGGGGAGGAGGGGGGGTCTGAGGCCACAGGCTCGTTTACGGGCGGGCCAGGAGTTCTGCGTGGCTGCTGGGCCCAGCGGTACCTGGTTCATGCGCAGGTAGTCGGACAGAGAGAGGTTCTGGTGCCGGTACCAGCACACGTGAGTGATGGTGTTGGGTCTCTGGCCCTGACCCAGGAGGTATCGAGGAGGGAGCTCCGGAGAAGCAGGCGGAGAGCGGGAGGACAGCACTGAGGGACAGGCGATAGGTGGAGGAGAGAGAGAGGACAGCGGTGTCAGCACACAAGTGACGGTTAGAGACGGCTCTCGTCCTGGGCTCCATGGCTGAGCTGTTAGTAAGAAAGGAAGGTGGTTAAACGTGTGCTGGCACGCCGAGAACAAGCCTCTGGAGACGCACCGACAAACCCCCTCGGTCTCCATCTTTTCCCAAGCGCCGAAACTCAACGGGGGCGCAACCTGTGCCCAGGCCGCCCGTCGGTCCGTAACCATGGGAACCGATCGAAGGAACACAGCGCTCCAGACTGAGATCAGAGCGCGAGAGGAGATGACGGATAAGAAATGGGGTTTTGTGGAGACGAGAGAAAGCCGAGGTTTGAGCCAGAGTGACACAATCACCCCATTCACAGGGAGAGTCTCGGCGGCTACACGGCAACTATACGCCATTAGCATGCAGGGATTCAGCCATTCTGAATCGTCAAATGCAGGGATATTTATAATATCCAGCAGGGGGCGCTGGAGAGAAGCGCCAACCCACAACCAGAAGACCAGAAACTGCAGAACGTGTCCCGGAGAGACCGGGCCTGTCGAGCTACAGAGCCGACGTCCTGCGAGGGAAGGCGTGGCAGAACAGAGACGCGGTGTGTGCCGGGCTGGACGGGGGCGTGGCAGGGAGGGGTACCTCCACGGCTAGGCTGTGGTCAGACATGGAGACGCTGGTGTTGCGGTGCCAGCACACGTGCATGGTGGTGTTGGCGCGGTGGTGCGCCTGCTTGTCCAGGGAGCTGCGGGACGAGTGGGTCTCGTCCTCCGACTCCTGCTCCAAAGACACCTCGTCAGAGGACCCTGTTGGAGTTGGGGAGGTGGGGTGTCATTTCTTCAACAATACATTTCAATCATAAATAAAGTCCTGTTTTATTCACGTTTAAAAAGCAGTTGGAGCAACGTTGCCAACTACTTACACACAAGTAGCGGCAGCCTGTCTTTGTGCATGTAGTGAAAATCAACTTTGTTGGGCGATTAAGGCAGCGTTCAATGGCTGTAGGAGACTTAATATTGTTCCATTAAATGCCCAAATGGTACCCATCTACGCTTAAGTTAAAGACAAGGACCGCTTTATGGACTTCCATTGGGCCGTCAGTCACCCCAAGGTTGTGTGACGGAAAGCTTCAGCACGGGTGAGCTCAGAGGGGGGAGAGAGAGAGGGGGGGGGGGGCACCCGCCTGGGGGAACCTCACTCATTAAAGATGCCTTTCATCCCACTTGTTCATAGGCGAGCGGAACCGAAACCACACGCAGGGACCTTGTTCCTCACGGAGCGGGTCACGTCTGGACACCCAAGCCCACGAGGATCATTCAAAAAGGTTAGACAGGATCACAGCACCGAAACAAACATGCGACAGTAAAAAGTGCTTCTGGAACGTTCTTAAACGTCTGCTACATTAGTATCGCTATGCAAGCTGAATATTAACGCGAAGCAGCTTGCACTAAGGTTGAAATATGGAGATCTACGACGACAAATTTCACTGGCCCTTACTGTTTGAGCGGTCACACTGTCCAGAGTCCAGGAGCAGACCGGATTTCTCCCTGGATTTCTTGGCCATGTCGATGGCTATGTTCAGGTCCTCCATCCACTTTCCCATTTCCACCTTGGAACTGTGGAACCACGGAAACGGATGGGTGGAAAACGTTAAGCGGGTGGGCGGGCGGGCGGGCCACCCAGGGAGAACGCTCGGGGCTCGCCCCACTCACCTGGCGGCCACCACAACGGTCCTCTGGGCGGAGTAGATGGTGAAGCAGTGGGGCACGGACCACTCGTTCTCGCTTTCCTCGATCTGATAATGGGGAGAGGGGAGGCAGCTCGTTTCAGACCAGCGGATGACTTTGCGGTTTCCTGGAGAAGCACAAGCTGGTTTAAGTGCGGAGGGGAGGTCTGAAATTGGGAACTGCTGCCAAGCTCTATGGGTTTCTATAGTTGGGGGCGCCATCCAGGATTCCCATCAGCCTCTCATCAATGCCCGTGTCTAAGCATTACCCGCCACTCTTTTGGGGCTCTGCGGTTACTCACCGGTGCGTCCAACAGTATGAGCTGCAAGGTGGAGTAAAGCAGAGACAGGCGGGTTACTGCAGGAAGCTGAACACGTGGAACACCCCAGGGGCCCATTACGCCACTCCAGGGCCTGGCTGTCCAATGAGAAGTACCGACGCAGGACTAGGCCTCGCCCTCGCCACCCCTCCCAGAACTCAGATTTAAACGCTGAAACGCGGAGCAACAACCAAGCTCCTGGTTGAGTCGATGGGGAGGGCCACAAAGCTGGCGAAACGAATCCCACAATCAGCACGCAAGACTGAAAACTGGGGAGGCTCGCAACTGAGTGGGGCCAGCTTCGTCTATACACCAATCAGATGTGAGGTAGGCTGAGGGACAGAACGGACAGACGGACAGATGGGCCGGTACTCACGATCATGCCATGTAAAGGCAGCTGGCCGTGCACTTTGAACTGGTTTGTGGCCGTCACCCCTTTGCTGGTGTACAGGAGCATGTCAGAGAACTGAGGAAGAAAGTAAATAAATTGAATCAGGATTATGGACGGAAGAGAGGAACAGGAAACGAACACTTAGGGTATGAGAATGCCTGGCTGGGTCACTGGTCCCGTCAGCAGGACGGATCAGTCACTCACAAGGAAGAACATCCTCTGCTGTAGACCCTTCTTGGTGAGCTTGAACAGACAGCCCTCACGAATAAACTCCTGGGAACAAGACGGAAGCCATCACAAACACACCAAGAAGGAAAATGCAGACGTTTCCAAGCAATGAGGATTAACGAAAAACCGTCGGTTCTAGCCGAAAGCGTTCCATTACGGTTCTACCCTAAGGCATTCCATTACACGATCACACAAAGCCCACCGTCCCTGGATCTCGACCACAGACCAACAGCCACTCACCCTGCCGGGGGCGATGAGGTTCTCGATGCCGATGAGATCTCTCTGCAGCTCAGTCAGCTTCTGGAAGTTCTCGAGCCGGATGAGGCTGCTCTGGAGCTGGGCCGCCATCTCCGCCACTTCCTTCAGGGCCTCTGTGGGAAGGGACACGCGTACGGTGAAGGCTGCACAGGAGCCGCTCCCACATACTCCCCCTACACTACCACATACGTCCACCACCCTCACCCTTGCAGTCGTCGTGGTCGCGATGCTCAGGGGAGTAGTGCCTGCACAACCGTTCCAGGATCAGCTTGTAGTGCATCAGGCGCTGGATGGGCTTCAGCAGGAAGGTGTTGAGGGGCAGGTAGCACACCTTCTGCAGCTCAAACTCCTTGTAGACCATCTCCAGCTTCTTCAGACGCTTGGTGGCCTTCTCCAGCTCAGTCAACACCTCGTCGTGCTTTTGCAGGTAGCTGGTGAACTCCTGGAGGCGTCGTCGTCGTTAACCTCAGGGTTTCATTTCTCAGACCGCTTAACGTTTTCACCACATTAACAAAAGACTTAACATGCGGGATAAAAATGGGTTCATCTGTACATTGAAAATAGTGAAAACCGGTGAACCCTTCAGACCCTAACTTGCAGACGTTTTGAAAGTGGTCGTGCTGGAGCCGCAAATGAATTAACGTGTAAGATTTAGATGGGCCCTCGCGCAGACAGCGAGGCGCCCTTCTGACCCTTTCGGCTGACCGTAGAACACAACCCTAATTCAATTTGACACAACAGCGTGACCAGCTGCGCTCAGCTGCCCACGGTCTGCCGTCCGATCGCCCTGTCCATCACCCTACAGCCCTCCAACCTCACCTTCAGGGCACACATGTTCCTCAGCATCACGTCTCCGATTCTCTGGTAGTCACCCTTCACGTGGGCGTTAGAGCGCCCCTCCCTGTCGACAACAGACAAACCTTACACATGGCGCAATAGACTGGGATAAGTTTTCCGGCGGCTCACCCGCTATGGGACGCGTCTTTTTGATTGGCTACCGGGAGAGACAGGGCGTAACGGAGAGGAACAGACCAGAGAGCCAGCCTCTGGTCGATCTCTTTGAGGAATCCACGGTGGAACTCATAGATGGGGTCGATGTTGGAGAACAGCAGAGTCATCAGGCCCTCGGGCATGGCATTCTCCTTGATGACAGCACTTCGGAACCACTGCAGACCACGGGGGTGGGGGGGGTTAGAGAAGTGAATACGCTGCACACGGGAACCAGTGATGCATCATGGGTAGGGAATCCAGCAGCTCACCACTGTGATAACCTCCAGGTCCTTCAGGTAGGTCCTCTCTGTGGTCAAGATCTCTTTGGCAATGAAGTAGGCCTTGTCGGTGGGGTACCTCTGGAAGAAGAAAAACAAGACCGTAATTCAGTCAGCGTTGAACCCTACTCTTAAAACTTCAGTGTCCATAATGACAATACCCACATGGTAAACACTGTAAGAACACAGTTTAGGCTCACTAAAACTCTTTAGCCGGAGTAGATGCAGAGACGTAGTCTACACCCTTGTGAAACTTTTCAGGTTCCCGTTCCCAGTGGGCTCAACAGCCCAAAGGCTGCATTCAACAACCCCCCCCCCACCCCCACCCCCAGGCAAGGAGGCAGACAGGCAAGGAGGCCAGGCAGGTAGACAGTGTGTTGGGCAGCTGACTGATGAAGTGCAGGGTCAATGTGAATGATTCTGATTAACACGAATGGACATCGAGAACTAGGAGAGCACAGAATCCCCCAGACAAAACTATTAAAAACCAACTCAGGACCTATGTGGGGTTTGTCAAGCCAGACCTGACGTCAGCATCATCTTACTCCACCATAGCCAGGAGTTATTTGCGATGAAATAATCGAACTCTTATTTATTGCATCTGATCAGTGATTACACAAGATCGGCAGACTACCAGATGGAGAAGGATGGTGGTGGGTTGGAGAGTGTACCTTCCTCCTGCCCTCCTCCTCCTCCTCCTCCAGCCGGGCACTGCCCACCTCGCTCAAGATGGGGCTCTGCACGGGTGAGGGTGCCTGGCCCGGGAGGCTGAGGGTGGACATCTGGAAGGAGGGCGAGAGGTGAAGGGGGCTGTTCACGTCGCAGGGCGAAAGCTGGGGACTGTCGGTGGGTGCCCCTGAGGAACAGACACAAAAAGAGCTGCTCATTCCCTGCCGAGACCACATCCACACCACATCATTTACACGGGGGGGTAGCAGTTGGCATCATTTCAGTAACATTCAGCTAATTGACTAGAGTTCTGGATAAGAGCAACGTACGCAGACTGCCCTGCTAAACGTTATACAAAAAGTATATAGCTTTTTTACACAGTATATAGCTTACGGATCACAATGCAGTCTTTATGAATACTATACCACTTATATCAAAAACATGGAAAAAGACAGACGAGGCTTGTTAAGGCCCTTAACGTATCCTGCGCAAAAAACAAATACCTGACCTCTCCTGTCACTATTCAAAACCGGGGCACAGGACCGAAGGGAGACGCTGTGTGTTCCCTTCCCTGGAACGCGGGAGGAGGATTCATGCGCACAGGAATCGGTGCGAAACCCTGCCCTGATTCACCGCTTTGATAGCATTCACCCGACTGCAAAGCACTAGGGTGTGTTCTGCGAGAAGCAGATTTTTATGCAGCTCTGAAGCGCTGGCGATTCCTCGCTGGGCCGTGTGCTGACAACTGGAGAGCCGGGCCAGGGCCTTCCCTGCCAGACCTCGCTCTGGGATGGGACGACACAGCAGTTTCTCCACTTACAGGAGTGGGGAGGGGGGAGCAAATGAAATATAAGGAGAGAAGAGGCAGTCCCGTGACCCGGAACTAATCCCTGGCAGAGCAGTAACAGGAATGCGGTTAGCGTGGCCTTTTACGGTTTGACTGCCGCGCCCTGCAGGGGAGGGGGAGGGGGAGGGGTCCGAAGGTGACTCGCATGGGAGCAGAGCTGAGTGCCTTGGCCTGCAGCCCGAACAAACAGAGAGGGTTCTGGGCTGGAATGTGGCTGTGGAATCCTGCCCCTCCTCCTCTTCCCAGAGCCAGCACTTTCCTCCGCTCCGATAAGCCACGGTTCCCGACTCTCTCCACCGCTCGTGTTGATCCAACAAAGTGCATCATTGTGCAGACTCGAGCCCCGCGCCGCGCCGCGCCACTGTCGGGCCCGGAAACGCATTTTCTCAAGCGTTGACCCTATTGGCCCGGGCAACGTTTTGAAAAGGCCCCTTACAAAAGGCCAGCCACCGGAGAGAAACGACTCAAACACTGTGAACACGCCGCAGCAGACGCAGTCTGCACGCGATTTCATTTCTAAATACCAAAGGAAACTGAACTAACCATTTCCACACAAAGGAAGGAACCCCATTAAAACACTCCTTCCCCCGGTCCAAAAGCAGCCGTCTCTGGGCCCCCCTAATGACTCCCACGGGAGTCAGCCCTCTCCTAGCAGCTAACACATGGGAGCTACTTTTAGCATTTGTGGCCTTGCGCCTGATTGGCCAGTTCCCATTGAGTAGTGCATGCTAGAGCTAGTCACTGTCCGAGCGGTGGTTTAAAGGCTAGCCTCTCATTAATTCCTCACTTCCTTTTGGATACAAACGCACTGGAGAACAGGTTTCATTTTGTACCACTCCCTGCAATAGAATCCGTGCTAATCCGTTAGCTGAGCCCATAATCCCCCCCCCATCCCCATCATGTAGAATGAAATTAGGCCAGACGAAATTAGTGCATTTTGAGAATCTAACTTGTAGGCCCAACACTTCTCTCATTTATCTTGGATATCAGCGTTCTAGCATGACTGACGCATCTAAAACACAGCTGAAAGTTCCAGAAAAGTTGATCATTTTATTTATTTTTTTTTATTTAAAAGGAGAAAGTACACTCATGAGTACACTTTGTTTTTACACCAGCACCATACAATAGATTGATTACCAAACTGAATCGAAATGATCATTTTGCAATTCTAGTTCCCCGCCCGATTCACAGGCTCAACACAACATTGAACACACACACACACACACACACACACACACACCTGGCAAAAATCTGATCAGGTGGTTCATCAAAAGCACTTCTGAAGGCAAGGCAAGGCAAGGCAAGGCCTATTTGGAGCAGCCAGCAGAGAGAACATGTCAGAGACATTAGTGAGGATGGTAATGTAAGTAAGTGATGTAATCGATTTCCGTGGCTTCAGACACAACAGCATCCTGTTGTCCCTCTGCGCGCCCAGCTGGTTAACGGACAGAGAGGCGTCCCACCCCGGCTCTCACGGGTTCACGTCCCGCACCCACAGCCGAGGTGAAGGGGAAAGGGGTCCGAGGAGCGGGGTGCGTTGCCGAGGCGGAGTGGGGGCCCAGCGACGGCACTGGTTTTAAAGACACTTTGCTGTGTTCAAGGCACTGGACACACAGAACGCACCCTCCAGCCCTGCTTGGACAACTGAATGGGAAACACCACTCCATGCCCACTCTCAAACTCCACCTACAGAGACCACCCTTTGTCAGGCCACACCCACCTACAGGGACCACCCTTTGTCAGGCCACACCCACCTACAGGGACCACCCTTTGTCAGGCCACACCCACCTACTACAAAACACACCAACTCATCTGAATTGGACCAATTACTACTATTGTCAACTGAAATCAATTTAAAACCCTGAACCTCACACGCCTCCAACACATCGGCAGTTTAATTATTGACCACTACAGCCCTCCACAGGATTGGGTCTGGAACTGGGGAAGATCGCTTTTTAGGGATGTCTTTAGACAAGAGGACCTGCATTGTACCAAGTTAGCCACAGAAACTGGCTAACTGAGCTATAGGCTAATTTTCCCTGTTGAACCCCTCAGAGGGTCCCGGCACACACACAAACACACACACTTCACTTCCTCTCAAAATTTTAATTATGCTAACACCTCATCTGGCCGTACACAAGGAAGAAATTAAATAATGCTTCAGAGAGATTCTGAAACTACCCGATTTTGTGTGAGAGTGTGTGTGTGTGTGTGTGTGTGTGTGTGTGTGTAAAGGTGTAAAGTACAAAACCCAATTAAAGATGGAATGTGTTTTTAAATGATACACGTGAACATATCTCACATAAGTCACAGGTGAGCACGCTGAGGAAGACGGGAGAGTGATGAAGACCGCTATTGATCGGACAGTGCAGCCGGGCACACTGCCACCCTGGGGATGGGAACTCTAAACTGATAAAAAACTTTCAGAATATTCAACTGTTAACAACAAGCCAATCGTTTCCCCAGTCTTGGCACACACTTAAGGTTTTAGATTATCATCAACGCCAGACCGGAGTGCTTAAGGAACGTGCGCGCGTCCCAAATCATATTCCGGAAGTTTCATTTCAAAAAACACTCACACGCATTGCCCAGGGAAACCTCCTGCAACTTGGCAGACTAGATATTTTTTTCAGAGCCTAATAACATAAAAAATACTTTATTTTAAGACTTTCTGGATGCATGTGTACACACTGAAGTTAATTAAAATAACACATATTTGCATAAATGCCCAACACTATCTAAAAGCATAGGTAGGGATTAAGGTAAGGCTGCAAAATGAATATTCGCTATGCACTGGCTAAATCTGCAGACAGATTAAAGGGTAGGAACTCCATTGCAGTCTGCTGGTCCTGCCAGGCGTAGCGCAATGAAGACCGTACT
This sequence comes from Hiodon alosoides, assembly GCA_025775065.1. Lineage (NCBI taxonomy): Eukaryota > Metazoa > Chordata > Actinopteri > Hiodontiformes > Hiodontidae > Hiodon > Hiodon alosoides. The sequence continues at coordinate 15,229 of JAOYSI010002018.1, forward strand.
ATAAAAATGTCACTTAATACACAGCGTGATGTGCGCTTTGAAATGCGTGTTACCCCAGACATCACTAATAATGCCAAGAAGAGCGTCCGTTTGGTACACATGTGAAAATAAGCCTTTAATAACGGGCTCCGCGTTTACACTGAGGAGCCAACGTTTGCATTTAAACCGGCTGTTAAAACAAAAGCTAAATGCGCGCTCCTACGTCATTTTCCCCTTGAAGACACAGGAAGGCACCTGTAAAAAAAAACCAAAAAAAAACCGCAGGGCATTTAAAAGGAGGGGTCCGGTTGAATATAGAGGGGACTTTGTCAGGCAAGCCATAAAATTTGCACTGGTTAAATCCAGACCAAGCAAAGACGGTCTGGTCAGAAACAGGATATGACATCACTGAGTCGCTCTGGGCTCCAGCACATCCTACGGTAGGATGGTAAGATCACAAAGCCCGAGTCGCCAGAACGTTTAATATCAAACCCGGAACTGCAGTCAAACGTTTAGCACAGAGAGAAAAAAAGCCAGATCTTTTTAAACGAAGTCTTGATATTCCCCCATATCCCCAACACAAGCCGACTGGAGCCTGATTTTAATACAGGCCCTCAGCGGGTCATACTTTTGCCGGGTTTCTAAGCGCTACGGAACAAACCGAATAGGAAACTAGCGGATGCATCTATTCATAGCAAGAAACCTCCATTCGATACAAACTTCTTCTGAGGGGTTGATCACTCAGATATACCGAAAGCTTACGGTCAGAAATTTAAATTGCGCTATTGTTTACATGCTGTTAAAAGAATCCAATGCTTGAATTGCAGAAATATCAGTTTTGCCTGTTCTACTTTGACCTTTTTCCACAGATACCCAAAAAAAACACTGAATGTATAACAATAAAACTGATGTGGTACACTTTAATATTTGTCACATACACTGGCCTCATAGCAGTGTACCAAGTACCACTCTCGCACAGAAAACAAACGCTTGCTAGAAGAACATTTTCATAAGCATACTTCCTCCAACTTCCCTAAATATACCGTCTTCATTTAAATCCGTACAAGGCAGAACATCATATTCTGCAGTGTGTCTGGTTAAGTGCTATAAACCAAACAGAATTTTTCCCCCTCAAGCACAGCACAACATTCCAACTCAGTCTCCACAAAATCAGCAGCAAGCCAAATTCCGGATTATAATACGAATGGCAGGTGTCCCAACCAGAGGGTGGAGCTGTTTTACAAAAACATTGGTTAGGCTGAACTTGAAAACAGAATA